>SRPZ01000188.1:0-56240 GCA_018360255.1 Claviceps maximensis
GGGGGGGGTGGTCATGAAAGATGGTGCCAAGGCTGGAATTTGCCATTTCTCGCTCATTTCAGCTCATCTGCAACATCTCTGGTCATCCGAAGGATCTACCTGTGCCACGTACCGAGTTTGACACGTTGTCCCCAACGTCTTGGTTCTGATCATTCTCGTCTTCAAGCTCTCCATTCGAGGTCTCATCATCCAGTCGCTCTTCCTCCTGCTCCTCATAAGAAAACTCCAACAGTTCAGGTGGTGTCGGCTTCGACGCTAATGGATATTCTTTATGGTCGAGGGTTTCCAGCGGGGCTGGATCACGGAGAAAGATACGGGGGAATTTTCGGGTCAGGCGGGTGGTGGTGGTGACCGTCTTGGTCTCAACGCACTCGCTGACTCGAAGCTCAAACCGTCGCCCATTCTCCTTGTCTCCTTCGGCTATATTGACGGACACTCTCTGGGTGCTTCGAGGGGGTCGTGGCTCGGCTGCCTGACTGGAGGGCTGGGGAGACGGTGTCATGGCCGGCTCGTCTGCTCTGCGAGAGAGGCGACGCCGGAGCCTGAAGGTAGGAAGCGGCGATAGTTTCGGCACCGGGCAGCTGAGCCCCGGCGAGTATGTCGATACGACGAGAGCACGAGACGAACAGAGTGTTGGGTATCGATATCGAGCCGGGCGTCTGCGGTGCACGGGATCTGAGGCTGTGTCGATGCAAGCCTTAATAGTTGGCTTGATCTGCCGGACGAGAAAACAGGCGCGTAGAGTCTCGCGTTGGATGGAGGAGGTGGCGGCGGCCAAAGGGACAACGGCGGGAGCCAGTCGAATGCCCTTGGCCCTTGGCAAAAGGAGACGCCGAAAGTGGGCATTGACTGGCAGGGCAAGTGCGGGCAACAACATGCTAGTTGCATGTGGCAGGGGTGACCGCCGATTTGGCAGTCAGTCAGTCAGCCAGCCAGCCAGCCAGCCAGTCTGAGACTGGACTTTGGACTCTAGAATTGCCGCCAGATACTACCAGACCAGACTTCCTCCTACATACATACTAGGCGGGAAGGAGGTACCCAGGTACTGGACTCCCCCGCGGCCAGTTGACCCTCCAGTCAGTCACCCTCAGCAAGGGCGGCGGCTAGTATGTTGCCTGGTAATGAGAACTAGATACCAATCTATACCTGCGTACCTAGTTCTCACTATCAGGTACATACCCAAATCACCTAGATACCTACTCTGGCCGGTGCTAGACGTTGTCGAGGGTTGCCTGCCCCTTCGTTGTTGCTGACTCACTGCATCAGGTAGGGGCACAACGATGCAGCCTGGCTCTTTGGCACTGGCTCCGGTCGACAACTTGGAGCTTGCGCCCAAATGCAGTCGAAGCATTATGACCAAACAACATTGAACCAGTCTGGTCTGGTCTGGTCATTCTCGGACTGGAGCGGGACTGCAGCGGGACTGCAGCGAGGCATGAACCAACCCCCGCCCGGTAGCCACTGGTCGCCTGTCATTGGGTGTCTGCCCTCTGAGTCCCGGAGCCCTGGACCGTTCGCACGGGCGCGTTGGTGCGGCGGCTCTGCGTCCGTCTCGCAGTGACGAGGTGATGAGGTGATGTGTGCTGCAGGCCCGGCGACAAGGTAATTTGCGAATTTGCGGCAATCGCCAGGGCAAGAGCTATTTTCTGCTGATACTCGCTGGCTGGCTGGGGGCGGAGAGGTTAGACACCCACGTACGCTTTCCTCTCCATTGATGCCGCCAGAAAAAATCATTGCCGCTCTAGAAAAAAAAACTCCAAAAAAAAAGAAAATCTGCAAAAAAAAAAATTGCTTTTGCGTCGTGTCCTAGTCCTGTCTCCTTCGTTCAATGTCGAATGTCTCACTGCAAGGTTTGTCCTCCCTCATCAAGCACGTGACCTGTCCAGTCTTAGGTTCCTACATTCTACCTCTTGAAGGGAAGTGAGTACCTCGTCAGGTACTTCCACAACTTGTCTCGGTGAGCCAAAACTCCTCCCTTTGCGCACCATGGACTCGTGTCTTTTTCTGTTTTGGAGACAAGGGCGGGACCGCATGGCGACGTGATCTCCCTTGTTGGCTTAGATTCTTGCTCGTGGTCATCAACGCGATGTCGGGTTTTAGGGGGGGCGTCCGGACATTGCAATGCCACATGCTCCAAAACAGCAATTTCTTTGTTGTCGCCAATACTTGGGAGAGTCTCGACGCCGCCAGGGAAGCAAATGTTCTGGAAACATGTGTTGCTTGCACACCGCCACGACGGAGAGTCTTACGAGTCAAGAAAGAAGAAGAAACCAGGTCGCGTGAACTCTGCGCTTACGACTCGGATCGACGTCATGGTTGCCACAGTTTATAAGTCGCAGAATTCTTCTTCGATAACTCCCTATTTTTGGCGTCTAGCTAGCCACACTGATCCATCGGCGTGGAATTCACGCTCCTGCTGATCCATGTGGCCAAGGAGCTGATGTTGGATTGCAATTCCAAGGAGAGAATGTCGACACACGCTACAGCTTTTCAAGAGTTCACTTGTGCTTTATGTTTTACGACGTCCACCTTGTTTGAAGGAAAAACATCAAGCGGGAATCATCGAATCCACAGAAGTTCACACTAGACGTCACCGTGTGACTCGGTGGTTTTCACTCAGACCATGCACTCACCGCTATTCAGATACAACAGCTTCCTGTAGTTTCTACTGCAAGTAGCACGGGCGGACAGATGAGTTGAAATCGACAGTCTGTCTGAATTAACGGCTGTCGAGCGAGAATCGTTCCAACAGGACTTATCTAACCTATAATCATCTTGGGAGCTACGACGCTGGAACGCGTGGCCGCATTCATACATTTTTCAAAAAGTGCAATCATGTCGAGCTGTGACAAGGCTTGTTCTTCGGCCTGTGGTCTACGTCGCGGACTGCACACAGTTTCATGCATTACTCTTAAAAAAGTGAGACTTTCATCAAAACTGGCTTGCGCACCGGCCGGATCGTCCGGGCCACAGGCATCGACATGCTCGAAGCGCGGTGCTAGATTTGGTCCAAGAAGTCGTGCTACTCGGGTTTGATATAATAGAGGTATCGGCAGCACAAAAAAAAAGGAAAATACATCAGCCGATCTGGGGGCCATTCGTTTTCTTCAAAGAAGAAACAACCGCAGTACTTTCCGGCAAATGACATCCAAAGTCACGTCGTACATATCTCTCGGAATATTGCCTAGCCATACCGCAAGGTATTATTGTTCTCAGAAGAAGAAAATCAGCACTTATCCGGCTGATTATTACAAACCTGCTTGGCATGCATAAAACGCTGCTGTACCGTGCATGAAAAATGCCACCCGCCACGCCGAGAATCTCAATGAAACTGTCTTTTTGAACTCGGCAAATGTAACCGACCCCTGTCAAGAGTGTTCTCAATCTATACAATAGCCGATGTCCAGTGCAACCAAACGATTAAGACGAGCTATTCACTTGCTAATAAATTTTGAGCACCAAGCCAGTAGTTCATGGGGGAAAAGGCAATAAAAAAGGAATGAGAAAAGTCAAACAGCTCTCAAGCTTGGTCGGACGGCACGTCGGGACATGGGTAGATGGAAACCTGTCCTTGTCTCAAAAGGCTAGGCAGTGGCAGCACATCGAACCATCGATACAAGGTCTTGTATCTTCCCTGCTTATACAAGACTAAATACTCATGTCATCCCACTGTATGTATACTTGACCGATGGACACATGGGGGACTAGGTAGGTCTACTTCGGCCTCAGCTCCCTCCCAACGTGGGGGATTTCGGCCGGGCTTGCTCGAAGTGCCGAGGGCTTTTCCCGGACTCGCTGGTGCACTCCGGCGGGCCCAGGCCAGCATCAGCTCCTTCTTGGCAGGTCCAACTGCAGTTGCCAACGCCCGTCTGCACTGCATCCCGATGACTCCGTGACTCCGTCACGATTACAGAGTTGTGCGATGAGGGAGCGATCATTGCCATGAAGTGAGGGAAGAGTGGCCCAGAAGAAAGCTAACCGATAATGGATATGCATACTGTATGTAGATATATGTCTAGGTGGCCGCGTCCAGATGCAGAGACAAACAACCACAGAAAAACACGAAGCCACGCATCATGGCCGCTCACAAGCTCCCTTCCCACGCCGACCACATCGGCTCGCTGGTCCGGCCGGCAAGTCTCTCCCACCTTCAAGACCAGGCCAACTCCGGCACCATCACGCCCTCGCAGCTACGCGCCGCCCAGCGCGCCGCCATCGCCGCCGTCGTTGACGAGCAACGCGCGCGTGGTGTCCGGGTCTTGTCTTCGGGCGAATTCGACCGCAGGTGGTACTTCTCGGGCTTCTTCGAAAACCTGACCGGCTTCCACCAAATCACTCCTTGTCCACGGGAGCTCGCTCGCACGTCGGCGCCCCCCGTCGCGACGCTATACAAGGCCGGGCAGCCGTACATGACGGCCGTCGTGTGCCATGGCAAGATCCAATACGAGACGAGCCCGTATCTCGAGAATTGGAAGCTCCTACGAGACTCGGTACCCCGGGAGCTCTGGGCCGACTGCAAGTTCACCATGCCGCCGCCGTGCTATTTCCATTTCCGTCTCGCACCCGGCAAGGCGTACAATACAAGCGTCTATGCCGATGACGCTGCGTTTTTCGCCGACCTGGCCGCCGCGTACAGGAAGGAGATTCGGACGCTGTATGATGCTGGACTGCGGAACCTGCAGATTGATGATCCGACGCTGGCGTATTTCTGCTCCGATGACATGGTCGAGTCGTTTAGGGCCGAAGGCGTTGATCCGGATGAGCTTCTTGACATGTACATCAAAGCGCATAACGATTGTATTGCTGATCGACCTCATGATATGCATGTTGGGCTACATGTGTGCCGTGGTGAGTCCCCCCCGCTTATTTTTTTGGCTCAAAATAAAATAAAATAAAACCCGGCGGAGGTCATCTAGGTAAACTAGTACTTATCTTGTTATGAACAGGCAACTTTTCCAAATCCTTACACTTTAGCGAGGGGTCCTACGAAAAGATTGCCAAACGCTTCTTCACCACTCTCGATTACGATACCTTTTTCCTCGAGTACGACAACCCACGCTCGGGCGGGTTCGAGCCCCTTCGCTTCCTGCCTGCTGGCAAGAACGTCGTCTTGGGCGTGGTGACCACCAAGGACACTCAGCTGGAAGACGTGCAGGTCATCAAGAAGCGTGTCCTGGAGGCGGCAGAGACGATTGCACGGGCCCAGGGCCGGAGTGTCGAGCAGGTCATGGAGCATATTGGCGTGAGCCCGCAGTGTGGGTTCGCGAGCGTGGCGATTGGTGCGGATGGCATGACGGAGGAGAAAATGTTTGCCAAGTTGAAGCTCGTGAATGACATTGCCCGGGAGTTGTGGCCTCAGGAGCAGGAGTAAAGGCATTCTTCTCCTTCTCTCTCTCTAATTCTCTCTTATGAGACCTTTCGTCTTGACTATATCGTGAGAGGGGCTCTACAGTCAAGTGCCAGCCATTATCATCCGATCGCTACAATTTCCTCCTCATTCATGGCCATGGACAAATATATTGCGAATGCGACGTGTAGAGTTCATGTGATGTGGCCAAGCCTCCGCCCACCCGGTACCCGGCTTTGCGAGGAGTCAAGTTGCTGGTTTATCAACAAATCAGAAGGGATTCAACATGCTCTTTCCCCCCATGTTTTCGGTCCGTATCTCTTTCTCGTCTTTTTTGTCTGACCACCCCATGGACATGTTACGCCGACGCGACGGCAGCCAGGCCTAGTGGGTCAGTCTGCAGAGCAACCGGGCACCCTCTTCTACTCCGCCCGCTGCTTCTTACACCTTTCTCTTGTATGTATATTTATTGTATATTTTGTTTTGTGTCCTTGCATCTTTGCATCTTTTTTTTCTTCTTCTTCTTCTTTCTCTTTCTCTTTCTCTTGTCTGATAATAAAACCAGCAAAGCCTTTACAGCACAAGCGGTAGGTATATCATCAATCGGTATGGTCAACTGATATCCCTAACTGATACAATTAATTGATATTGTCACACACACACGCATACTGTGCAATGCACGTCATTGGATGGATGCTACTTCAGATACATGAAAACCAGACCCCAGATGCATCGGACATCACTCATTATTGAGAACTCACTAACCTAGAAGCGCCCGCCCTGCACCCGCGCTCGCACCTGCTGCACCTGCACCGCACCTGCACCGCACCTGCACCGCACCTGCACCGCACCTGCACCGCACCTGCACCGCACCTGCACCGCACCTGCACCGCACCTGCACCGCACCTGCATCGCACCTGCATCGCACCTGCACCGATGACGAACAGTCTGCTGATTAACAAACTCCATATTTAGTGGGACCGCCCGTTTCAACCCCTCTGAGTCTAACGGAACTTGAGACGGGGCAGAACAGCCAAAAAAAAAAAAACAAGAGAGAAAGAGAGAGACAAGCAATCGCCCAGCTTGACGCGCCTCCACACACGTTCGCAAACTAGCACAGACGGCGTTTTCTCGTCTCAACAGGGGGCTGTTTCTAATTTTAAATCGTCTGGTGTTTTTTTATTTCATTTTCCATTCCATCCTTTCTTTTATTCCCCCCTCTTTTTTTCTTTCCAAACGAGAAGAGAAGGCCCCGAATTCACTGTTACTAAAGCTCCTCTCTCGACCAACGACACCCCTCCCCCCTACCCACTCACAGCATTTTGCAAGATGCCCATCTTCAAAGACTTCGTCCTTCCCAGCTCCTCCAAGGACCTTGACGTCCCGTCACAGGCCGACGCCAAGACTTTCATCATCTTCATCTCGTCCGACGACCCCGAGACCAGGCAGCCCTGGTGTCCCGACGTGCGCGCCTCGTGGCCCCACGTCGTCGCCGCCTTTGAAGGCCAGATATCACCAACGCTCAACGTTGTCAAGGTTGGGCAGCGTAGCGAGTGAGTTGACGGCGTGCCCTTTTCGTGGACTCGGAACGCTTTTTTCGCTCTTTTTTTCGCCCTTTTTTTTCTCTCCCTATTTTGTTATATATATATTTGAGAAAAAAAGAAAAAAAAAGAAAAGAAGAAAAAGGGAAATTCAAGCAAATCATGGGGGTTTTACTCCACTTGTTTTCATTTCCCTGTCGTTTGTGCGCAAAGTGTCCCCGTTTTTTAACAAATCTACTTTTTTTCTCGCAGTTGGAAAGACATGGACAATGTTTTCCGCAAGAAATGGAACGTCCACGGGGTGCCTACGCTGGCTAGGTTCGAGCGCGTCAATGGGGAGGTGGTCGAGACGGCGAGGCTGGATGAGAATGGGATCATGGACGTGAGCGTGCTGCATGCATTTTTGAACTAGCACGCTGGACGATGGCGGGAGACGCGGGGTGGTGGTTGTCGTTTGGCCTCGTGTACCTACAATGTAGAGAATGGCTGATTGCGTTGACAGACCAGGCGTCGACCTGGACCAGATATTCCACCGGGCATCTATCCCATCAGACATGTTGTGTTGTTGGAGCATCCTCCCTCGCCGTCCGTGCGGTCCACACCCATCACGTCACGCGTCCCCCGCCAACGCCAAGTCACTGAACGTGGTGTTAAACTGGTGCCGACGGGTGCCGACGGGTGCCAGCTGCTGAGTCTGGCTCGTCATTGTCACCGCCCCCCCCCCCCCCCCCCTCCAGCCGTGCCAGGCGAAGCGAGGCGCACGCCGCACGCCTCCAACAGGCCAAGGCTCCAAAGGCTCCAACAGAAGACACCAGGTGCTCCGAGCTTCGCTTCCCGTTTCCCCCCAGTCCTTCCAGTGTCTTTCCTCTCCAAACCAACCATATCTCGTCTCTCGCTGCTCAACCGGCCATTTCTCTCATCATCAACCCCGTCATCCTTTGTCTTGAGGCCATCGGCCTCGACGTCGGCGCTCGCCACCATGTTCGACCTCTTTGCCATGCTCCTGTCGTATGTCGCCGTCTCCATCTGCCCCGCCATGTCGTCACAAGGGTCCAAGCATTCAGATGGATGTCATCAGGCTGCACGACACCGCACGACGCTGCACAACATCGCGCATCGCTTGCTAACTGTGAATGCAACAACAGCTCCATCGCCTCCTTTCTCTTCCCGATTTTTGCTTCATACAAGGCACTGAAGTCGTCGGACCCCTCGCAGCTGACGCCCTGGCTCATGTACTGGGTCGTCTTCAACATCTGCCTGCTCGTGGAATCGTGGTTCTCCTTCATTCTCTTTTGGTTAGTCCTGAATACGTCACGATGGTGGCATCGCATTTTTGAACCCCACCCCCAACAAGAAAAGACACAAGGACAAAACACACATATTGTTTGTGTCTTGATCAAAGGCCAAAAAAAAAAAAAAAAAACTGACCTCGTTCTTTTTTGGAAATCATCTAGGATCCCCTTTTACGGCTATATACGCCTTTTCTTCTTCCTTTACCTCATCCTACCCCAGTCACAAGGCGCGCGTGTGCTATACGAAGTAAAGGTCCACCCCTTTCTCCAGGAAAACGAAAAGGCCATCGACGACTTCATCGCCAGCGCCCATAATCGCGTCAAGACCACTAGCATGGCCTGGTTCAGGCAAGCCATTGAATATATCAAGACGAATATCCTGAATCTCCCTCCCACGGAACAATACGCCGCACCTGCTGAATCGGCATCGGTTACGCCTCAGGGCTACACGCAGTCGCTTCTCGCTCGGTTCAGCGTCCCGACGGCGCGATGGACCGGCGCCGCCAGCTCCGGCAACGACTTCTACAACCTGCTGGCGGGTGCCGTCTCCGCGGCCGCCAGCGCCGGCGGCGGTATAGGCGGCGGCTTCGGGGCACCGCCCACCAGCAGCTCCGACACGCTTGTACCCTCTCATCTGCGAGACTCAGCCGAGAGAATGGACTTTATTTCTGCCCAGCGTGAGCGTCTGAAGATTGTTCTCGGTGCCCTGGACCGAGAGGCTCAGCAGATACAGCGCGATGGCAACAACAGCCTCGGTGGCGAAGACTTGGCCACGCAGAGATCGCGCAGCGACTCGAGCCTATTTAGCGGGCTGAGCAAGAGCCGCAGCGAGACCGACTTTGAAAAGGTCGAGGCCGAGAGCGGAGCCGAAGACGAGTTATATTTGCACCGGCGACCAGTCTCTCCTCCGGCGGCTGGGACAGGGTCCTCCTGGAAGTCATGGGGTTGGAGTAACATGGGCACAGAGGGCCGTGATGTCCATGCCGGGTGCAAACAAGATTAGGAATCTCACTTGCAGTGGATTGAAAAGGAGTTTGGGACAATTGCGTAGTTTCTTTTTTCTTTTTTTTTTCTTCCCCCCTCTCCTTTCTATTTGTATCATTTACGATGGTCATGTCATGATAAGCTCGAGGCCAGACCAGCTGAAAGTTGGATTTCTCTTGACAAAGCACAACGCGTCTCTTTTCGGAACGGATTTCTCGTCTTTTTTTCGTCTTTCTATTAGCCCTCAGAATAGAGCCGGGCTCGCCCAAAAGGCCATAGTACCATAGTACCATAAGACCATAGTACGATGCCCAGATGAACAAATGTACCGCCACACAAACGACACAAACGATGCTAGTCCCCCTTCCAAGACACGTGTTTATCGAAATAGAGAAGAATGTTTCGTCAATAATCTCTCGAACTAGACATATAATACACGGGCGTCTTCAACGGCCCTCACTCATTCTCCTACCCTTTCTTCGGGCAGGGAATCCTATCCCACAACACTTCAGTTTGTTTATTACAAAACTCATCCTCTAAAACCTTGCAGTCAAGGCGATTCCGTTCCTGCCTCATAAATGACCTTGTTTCTTTTTTTCTTTTTTTTTACAGAAAAATCTCTCTTCATATACCCTTTTCCTCTTCGATACATGTTTTCTCTTTAAAACACGCAAAGTGCCATCCACTCATACATTAGTCATCGTTCACTTACATCACTTTGTCAACTTGTACGGATATGCAACGTCCACCTGTCCCTTCCTGTACCAGAAAGTCCGCTTCTTCTTGGTCGTGGCGTGCTCAACCCAGACCTCCTCCATGTGTGCCTTGCGAAACCAGCGCACGTAATGGGGGTCCCAGAGCTCGGAGGCGATGCCGAGGTCCTTGCAGCATCGCATGAGGGCGTTGGATTTGCAGCCCTCAACGGCGGAGGGGAGTTGTTCGGGGGAGAAGTAGCCGTTTTCGCCTTGGGCTTGGGAGACGAAGCTGATATGGCGTTAGTCATTGAAAAAAAACGAAGAAGAATAAGCATAAGCAAAGAATGAATGCAGGTTTTTTTTTTTTTAAAAAAAAAAAAAGGAGTGAGTTGTGTTCGTGGCGCGTGAGTGTGAGAGCAGACGAGGGGGATGGAGAGAGGGAAAGGAAAATAAGAACAGAAGTGACCCTCTTTCTTACCGTCCATCCGCAATGAGCGCATATTCCCTCGTGACAATCGCATTTCCCACCACAGCCTCGCCCTTGGGGATCAAGCCCCATCCCATGGGCCCAAATGTCTCATTCAATTTTCGTCGATATTTAATTTCGGGAAGATAAATGACTCCGTCGGGCTTGACTTCAATGTCCTTGAAGTCGATGGGCGCCATGAGCATCTTGAACTGCTCTTCCGAGACGGGCTTGGTCGATATGCCATGGAAGCTGTTTGCCCAGTCTGAGACGGTGGAGGAAGAGGAGTTGTCGGCGGCGTCAGCGTTACTGGCCAGGTGAGCAATGGTCGTGGGCTCGTACGTGGGGGGCTGTTCAGAGGTGATGGATCGAGAATTCGTGCTGGCGCTGCGTAGTGGTCGAGCGGCGGCGGTGGTGGTAGTGGTGGTGGTGGCGGCGAAGGCGGGCTTGGGCTTGACCCATTTCGAGGTCGTCTTGGCAGCGGGAGTCGCTTGCGTGGATGATGGCGATGACGATGACGATGATGATTTTTCTGGGGCTTCTGCCGGCGGTGTGGCTGCTGCTGCTGCTGCTGGTGCTGGTGTTGATGCTGCTGTCTCTGTGGAATAGAATCGCGCCAAGGATTGTGTTGTTCTTGGGGTTACAGCTCGGGCGGCGACGGCCGCCGAGACGAATCGTCTGGAGAGAAGCATTTCTCAAAAGGTGATTGTTGATCAAGGATGGCGAGATGCAAGCGTGTCGTGTCGCGGGAACGGGAGAAAGAAATCGGTCGCACAGCACTGAAGCTTGAGTTTTCCAAGTTCAGAGACGTGGTGTTGGGGGGCCAAGAGATCAGTGTCGACTGAGCTGCATTTTTTTTTATCCCCCTTCTCTTTTTCGTCTGGCACTGGTACTAGTATAGTGGGTCGTGGGTACGTCGAAAACTTTCTACACCAAAAATTGTATGGCGAAATGTTTGGGATGTACCTGGGCTCACTATACTTACCGAATGGGACACAATGGACCGCCGACCGTGCATGTTGCGACCAGTCGACCAGACGGATGCGCGCCACACCGACCATGGACGCATCAATCATCAATGGTGGCAGACATTTTGCAGCCCGGGAACATGCATATGCCCACGAGGTTTTCAGGTTTTCTGAGTCCATCATTTTGCTTGCAGTTTCTCTTGCAGTTTCTCTTGCATTTTTTTTTAGAATAATTTTACTATCTATACACGAATACAGAGGTTGTTTCCAGGGTTGCTTCCAGCCCATCATGTCGTGTCATCACTTTCACGCTTCCTTGGTGGCGGTGCGCTGGTCGTTGCCATGACGCTTCCAGCATTGCTTGAAGTCTTGCATCTACCGCAGGAGCATTTCCATCCATTCCGGTCAGTCGATGAAGAGAGGGCCAAATGGAGGCGAAGAGAGTAAAGGGGGGGATGGGGGAGGAAGGGAGGGAAGGAAGGAGGGAGGGAGGGAAGGAAGCAAGGAAGCAAGGAAGAAGAGCCTACCTCTGCCGCGCATGCCCTCCAATCCTTCTTAGCAAAGTAGCAATCCGTCATCTTCATGTTCTCGTCTGCAAGTCACCAGCAAGCAGTGCAACGCGGCGTCAATCTCGGTTCACAGTTCCCGTCTCAGATTCCCATGGCCAGACATGCAAAGCCAAGCCAAGGAAAAGAAGAAGAAAGAGACAAAGAAAAAAGAAAAGTATCTGGAAAAATAAATAAATATAAAAAAAACATACCCGCGCAGCCGGTGCTGAATATCCTCTTGTCCCTACACGCGACAACTGCGTCAGTCCATGCAACATGCAAGCCCGCGCGCTCACCCATGGCTTTCGCGCGTCATCGTGGGTTGTCTTGAGAAGTGGTTAGCAAAAGGAGTTCCGGTCCCACTCACCACTCGTCGGGCTCTTCGTCGTCTATGGGCTGTGCCGTCGTGACATCTTGGGCCTTTTCCTGTGTCTTTGCCATTTTTTCCTTCTTCCTCTGCTTTGCCTCTGTCCTCTCTCACCACGTTTGAGCAGTGAGTGGGCGAATGGGGGAGGGGAGAAAATTGTGAAACCTCTCCAACTGGGCTCGACCCCAGCAAAGAAAGGACAACAGAGCTGAGCCCGCCATGGCGCCAACGAGGCTCAACGTCCTTGTGTACACAGGTGAGAGCACCAAACTTCCAGCAAAATAAGCGCAATCGTCTTTTCATTCCAAGCTCAATTGCTGACTTTTTTTTTCTCCCCCCTTTCTTTCCCCCTTTCCTCCATGTCCAGGAACCGGCACCACATCCGAGTCAGTCCGGCAGTGCATGGACTCGCTCCGCCGCCTGCTCTCGCCCAACTACGCCGTCATCCCCATCTCAGAGTCCGTTCTTGTGAAAGAACCGTGGGCGCCAACGTGCGCATTGCTTGTCATCCCGGGCGGCGCCGACCTGGGCTACTGCCGGGCCCTCAACGGCGAGGGCAACCGCCGCATCAGCGAGTTTGTCCGTCGCGGAGGCGCCTATCTTGGCTTCTGTGCTGGCGCCTACTACGGCAGCCGCAGGTGTGAGTTTGAGGTCGGAAACGCACCCCTCGAGGTCGTGGGCAGTCGGGAACTGGCCTTCTTCCCGGGCACCTGTCGCGGCGGTGCCTTTCGCGGCTTCGAGTATCACAGCGAAAAGGGTGCGCGCGCGGCGCTCCTGCGCGTGCACCGGGGTGCCTTTGGGGAGGAAGAGGAAGAGCTCGCCGAGACGTTTGCTTCTTACTACAATGGAGGCGGCGTCTTTGTGGATGCCGCGGCGGTCACGGGGCACAAGGTTGACGTTCTGGCGTCGTATCAAGACGATCTGGATGTGGACGGCGGGAATGGCAAGGCAGCTCTCATTCTGTGCCATGTTGGGGAGGGCATGGCTATGCTGTCGGGGTCGCATCCAGAGTACGTGGTGTTATTGCATCCTCTGCATTTTGTTCATCTTGTTCATCTTCTGCTTCTCTATAATCCTCTTGTATCTGTTGACTCTCCAACTGACTCCCTTGCCAACACGTGCCACCCCTTTTCTCCAGATTCGTGCCGGCAAATCTGCCCCCTCAGCCAAGCATTCCCCAGTACGCAGACCTCATCCGTACATTACAACAAGATAACGGCGCTCGTCTATGCTTTCTCCGCGCCTGTCTGCGCAAGCTCGGCCTCGACGTGAGCGCCGAAAAAAACGCGTTGCCGCCGAGCCTGTCCAGCATCCATCTCTCTGCTGTCGACGCCTCCCTCGTGTCGGAATTACTGTGCTCCTGGGCCCAAATCATTGAAAAGGAAAACAACAATGAGTATATCAGGGGCGAGGGCGATGTGTTTCGCATCTGCAGCGACCAGGATGGACTTGCTGCGCAAGACATGGACTCGCTGCGGCGTCTTTCCGTCGGCCATGATGATGATGTTCATGGTGATGGTGGCGATGCTTCCGGTGAGGTTACTGGCATCATTGACTACACCGCCGTCACAAAGGTCATCGTCGCTCACGAGAAGTGTTTGCCCACGACGGACATGACGCCCCGCTTCAACCACAAACTATATTATTCCAGCCTTGCTCGGTTTCGAAGAATCGAAGAGGGCGCCGGAACTTGGGGCAATGTGCTGATGTACGGAGACGTCGTTACCAGCACCAATTCTCTACTAGAAAAGTTGGTCTGCCCTCCTATCCCCCCTCTTTTCCCCTTCTACCCTTTCTATCTCACCTCCAGCAGCATAGACAACCTACAATACAAGCACTAATTGAAAAATAATGCAACGACAAACAGAAACCCCAAACTCATCGCAAACGTCCCCACGGGGTTCACCTTTACGGCTTCAACCCAAGTCGCCGGTCGTGGGCGCGGCTCCAACGTCTGGGTCGCACCACCAGGCGGCCTGATGTTCTCGACCATCATCAACCACCCCGCTTACCTCGCCGCCTCTCGCCCCGTGGTATTCCTCCAGTATATTGCCGCGATTGCCATTGTCGAAGCTATCCAGTCGTATGATGTTGGCTATGAAAACCTTCCTGTGAAGCTCAAGTGGCCTAATGATATTTGTGAGTGATTAGTTCAGCAGATTTGTGTACATTGAAATACTTTGGGGAGAAATAAAGGCGTGCTTTTTTGAAAAAACAAAAAACAAAAAAAGAAAACCTAGTAGTAAAAAAAAGATAAAAAAGATGAAAAAGATAAAAAAAGATAAAAAAAGACAAAAAAAAAGAGCGCAAAGTTCAAAAACTAACACCCACCTCCTTCTTCAAGACGCCCTCGACCCTACCAAACCAGCCTCGTCAAAAACCTACGTCAAAATCGGCGGCATCCTCTCCCAGTGTGGCTACTCGGACGGCGCATACCAAATCGTCCTCGGCATCGGCATCAACGCCACCAACCCCCGTCCCACGACGTCCCTATCCGACCTGCTGCCCGCCCACGCGGCGGAGTCGTCGTCTTCGACACTCCGCCTGGAGACCCTCCTTGCCCGGATTCTGACGCGTCTCGAGTCCCTCTACGCGCAGTTCCGCCGCGAGGGCTTCACCGAGGCGCTGGAGCGACGGTATTATCGCCACTGGCTGCATACGGGGCAGGCGGTCTCGTTGGAGGCTGAGGGCGGTGTGCGCGCGCGCGTGCTGGGCATTACGAGGGACTGGGGCATGTTGAGGGTCGAGGAGATGGATCGGGAGGGCAGGGCTACCGGGAAAATGTGGACGCTGCAGAGTGATGAGAATAGCTTTGATTTCTGGAGAGGCCTCGTGAGAAGGAAGATGTAGGATTCGGCAGGGTGGCACAGAGTAGGAATCATGCATGCAGCGGGTTCGAATGGCACAATTGATTGTGACAACAGGATCCTGTTGTATGTGCTATTTGTATGTACTGTTGTATGTGCTCACCTGTTTTCTTTTTTTTCCTCAGCTCCCCTGCGTCTTGAGTCACATCGCAAACGAATCATGTCGTGGTTTACATATTGCCTGATAACTTTTATCATGGCTTCACATCCTCACGTGCACACAATCCCCCCTCATACGGACGGAAGGACTCAAATCCCATATAGTACAGTATATTAACGCCCCATATCCAGCATCATGGCATGTCTCCCGCATACCGACTTTTTCTGACCAAAAAAAAGGGGGGGGCTCTCTACATCAGCCCAATCTATCTATACATCATCGGACAGGACAACAAAAGTCCAGGATCGTGCCACCCTATACCAGGTATATCAATAGGTAGGGAAGAAAAATAGAAGAAAAAAAGAGACAGGGAGAAAATAAAGAGATATGATAGAGGAGTAAATAAAAGTAACGCCGTGCCATGCCGCAATCGAGTGAAGATGTACAGTTATACAAAGAGAAACTAGACACTTGTTTCTATCGTGTCTCGTGTTTCTCGTTCGCAGCCCTGGCTCAGATGATATACCAAGTGCTGCTTTTTTTCTTCTTTTTTTTTATGTTTATATATTTTCCCCGCATTTCATGCACGAAATAGCTGATGTGATCAACCTTTGCCATCGGAAGGGAACGAATGGTGTCGCGGTTTCCAAATGTTTCGCTGTGCGATGATTCTGGCCGATTTTGCCAAAAAAAGGGGGATATCCAAATAATCTTGGTGAAAAGACTATTGTGACCACGATGAATATTCCTAGTCATTTATTTGTCTTTGTAGACCTTTGGTTTCCACCCTTGCTCGATCTCAGCCTCCTGTTCGGCTTTTTGACGTATAGGTCCGATTTCGCGCTCGAAACGTTCCTTGGCGCGCACAATCTTGCTCTGCAGGTAGAAACTGCCGCCTTTTTGGGGGTCGTTGGCATCAAAAAGTCGCTTGTACCGCTCCAGGACCTCCTCTACGTTGGCCTGCCCGCCGGCGGGCGGTTTGACGTTTAGGATCTTGCAGGCCTCTTCGAGGGTCATGCCGGATGAGAGTGAGGCGCCTGCTGAGGTGCCGCCGCCAGCTTTGGCTGCCGCGCGCTGATATTGCGATGCGGCCTGAGCTTGTTTGTAGGCGGCCATGAAGGATCGGCCGAGGATACGGGAGCCTGTCAGGAAGGCTGTGAAGACGAAGCGATGCGCCTGTGAGAATAGAAGGGGTCAGACCTCGCCAAGTTGGACAAGGAAGATACAGTATTTTTTTTCTTGATGTCATTGAGCAAAGAAGATGACACCGGAATACGTACCATGGTAAGAAGAGGTTATCAGCCACAGAAGGCTGCCGCAATCTCGATATCAATGGAGCCCTGTTGAATACAGGGACCGAAGACAAAGCCTCTTGCGATACAGCCGCTTGACGATGATTCGCAGGTTCCTGAAGTAGGTGTCGACAACCTTGAAATGTGGTTTTTCCGCCTGCATGCAGCGCGCTGACTTTGCGGCGGATTTTTGTTTCCGTGCTCGGAACGAACGAGCTCGGGGTCTAGCCGAGCTTCTGCCGCCCCGCACCACAGGACAGGCATGTCATCGAACATGGCATGCAAGGCCTCAATTCTTTGTGACGTCTGCCTCTTGATCCGGAATTGTAGTTGGAGGGGGGGGGGGTTTGTCTTTCTCGCTTTCGGAGGCAAGGGTCGTTGCAAAACTTGCGAAAGGAAAAGGCGTATCCAATCAATTGAACAAGATGACCATCCCGAAAACCTAATATATAAATCATACCCGTCCCCATGCATGTAGGTGAATTCTCACACAGAGTCACCACTAGCCCAACACGGTGGAGACTCGGTCCGAAAGACCTGCCTGGTCTTTCAATTTAAAAAAATAAAAAAAACTATATCAACGGCACGATGAGGACGAATACCATGACCCCGCAAGAAGTCGCTGTGCTTCTCCAGGAATACGGCAGCAGCCGTGGACTGATGGATGCAGAGGCAGTCCGGGATACGAATGCTGTCCGTCAACAAAGGACCGAAGTACTTGCTGCCGTCTTGTCTTCATGCAGGCACTTGTGGTCCACCAAATCCGAGGAGCTGGATTTGATAGCAGAGAAATTGGGGGACGGAAGTCGCGATGGTGAGTTTGGTACAGGAACTTGTTCTTCTCTCTTCTCATCATCATTACCGTCATCCTTCAATTCTCTGAAGAGAAAAAAAATTCCCAACGCAAAACCTAGCTTGCACGTTTGAGACAGAACCAATCCGTCTGATCCTCCGTCTTTTCTCCTTCGCCACTTCCACATACCCTACTGGACAGATTCTGCCAGACACATATTAAAAGAAAAAGAAAAAAGAAAAAAAAAAAGAGAGAGAGAAGCTCACCAGTACCACAGTCGCATGGCGTCTTCCCTACGGACAATCTGGCATCCTAGACTTTTTCGTTGCCCTCCTCGCCGAAGGTCACCTGAGACAGAAACTGCATATTCATGCACTCCGCCTGATAGGCAATTCCTGCGCAGACACCAATGAGAATCGAGCTCGTCTTGTCGACCAGGATCGCCTCTTGTCCATCACGAAACATGTGGCTGACGAAAGTCTACTACCCTTTAATGTACCTGTCATATACAATATTCTGGTAGACTATGGTAAGATGCCACTGGCAATTTCAAAATAGAAACAATCCCTCCCCCCCCTTCAACTATCAAATCAGGACGCAGCCACTAACGGAGACGCAGAGCCTGCCCAGAGTCTGGCTTCCAGATCATACTTGAGCAAGCAGCTCGTCGGTCTTTTGTCGTTACCGCACATTTCCAAGTACGCGCCGTTCGTGCCGTACGTGTGCAAAATTCTTGCTCTTCTTGTTGCCCAGGAAGAAGAGGCAGCTGCCGCTGATCCAGAAACGGTGCGCGTCCTTCTGACGTTGGCGGATCAACCTGCAGCCAAAGAAAATGTCGAGGACTTCGTCAGTCTAGCAGCCGTGGCCGCGGCCTATCTCGTCAACGAGGATCTGCAATCGAGATTGGTCGCGGACAACCAAGTGTCGCTGCTCATGAGCGCCTTCCACCACGCGCATGTGGGCTTGGACATGGATGCCATCGACGACGAGGATCTTGTTGCCCAAGTACAACAGTTACAGTCCTCCTTGCTCTCTAGCTTGGCCGACGTATCCGGTAACGACTCGTTTGCTCTCACATACCCCCTCACTCACGACGTTCCTCAAACTTTATTGGACTGGATCCGCGGCGACAACCTCTTTCTTCAGTCAGCTGCATGTCTCGCACTGGGTAATGTTTCTCGCTCAGACGCTGCGTCTATCGCATTGGTAGAGATCTACAGGGCACACGAACCTCTCGTGAAGCTCGTATCCGACGCTGATGTGACAGACACCCAACTTCTACACGCCGCCTGCTCTTTTCTCAAAAACCTCGCCATTCCCCTCGTCAACAAACCCCAGCTTAAAGACTTGTTGCTTCCGCAGGGCATACCGAGATTATATACTCTCGATACTGTGCCTCAGCTTCAATTTGCAGCTGCTTCTCTCACCAGGTTACTGCTCCTCAACTGCCCTGTCAACGTATGGCAGATCTGTACACCATGGGAAAAGCTGAAGACCGCCCCTTCCTCAGCTTCATCAGATGCCGATAAGAAGACAAGCGCTAGCAGCATTATAGCACTGTTTGGGCGGTCGGATGCAGAACCAATACAGCTTGAGGCAGCGCGATGTGTGGCAGCCATTTGTCGAGCACTGCACTCAACGCCAGTGTCAAATAAGCTTCCTCAAGCCTCGAACGTCAGTACAGAGTCGTCGACGTCGCACTCTTCCGAAATGGAAACCCCAAGGGCGGAATTCTATGCAGCACACGCGGTGCAAAAGCCGTTGGGCTTTTTAATTACGCAAGACAAATGGCCGTCTTTGAAATCCGAAGCTTGGTTCGTCCTTGCTCTCATGTCACGGTCAAGCGACGGCGCTAGACTGGTTCTGTCACTATTGTTAGACAACGCGGCCGTCCAGGCGAGTTTGAAGCGAACCATTACGGGAGGCCAACGGGCAGAGGAGAAGGAGGAGGAGAAGGTGGGGAGGCAGGATGATGCAGTCGAACAGCACCAGGAGCAGCAGAAGGGACAACAAACGTCGTCGCCGTCGGTCGCAGACTCTGTTGTACCAGACAACTTTGCAGCGTCCGACTTGAGACTTGAGCCTCAGTCGATGGACACTGAACAGAAGGCTAAGGTGGCTAGGGGGGATGCCGAGAATGCGCTCATCTTGTGCACAGAATTGGTAAAGCGACAGGGGGACACCTTGACAGCTGAGATGTTGGGTTTGCTGCAAGGATTGGTGCGTAATGGAGCTCGACGCGCGTATCAGGATCGCGCTCAATCGTAAGACGAATAAAGTAGAACTTCATATCTAATAGTATAGACGATATCTTGGGCATGTGTGCCTTTCTGTCCGATTTCGCGAGAGCGTGTAGACTCTATCTGTCAAACCACCTCTGTGCAAGAGAGGACTTTCTTTCTCTGGTTCATTCATCACATGCAACACTTTTGACTCCAGGAGAAACCTTAGCTGGACTTGACAGACTACCGCTGCATACTTTGCATCGCTTCTCTCGGTGGGAAAAGGAAAGTTTCATGCTATAATATGGAAAAGCCAATCATGATGATGCGAAAATATTTTTGTGACCCTGAACCCTAGAGAATCTTTCTCTACATGAACACAGGCCCAAGAACTCCCGTTCTCAATAATGGGGTCTTGAACCGACGACGTTAGACGACTTTCCCTACCCTCTTCCCCACCCCAAGAGACGCAAAACAGCCAAAAAGATAAAAAAAACCTCAAACACCAGTTGCCCAGTTTTTTGCTCCTTGTTCTTTTTTTACTTCTTGTTGGCGCTCTCAGCCTCAGCCTTATCCCTAATGCGCTTCTCACGAGCACCTTGGTATCGCTTGTTGCTTCGGGCGGCGCGCAGAGTGGCGTAGGCACCACCCTCGATGGGGGCGGGCATCTCACTCTTCTGGATCTCCTTGACGGCAAGGTCGGTGGGGGCGATGGGCAGGACGGATGAAATGGTGGCGGCCCGGTTGATCTGGGCGATGTCGGTCTTGGTGTCACCCTTCTTGGGGGCGTTGGACTTGCGGGGCAGCAGGATCAATCGCTCTCTGTAGGCCTTGAGACGGGCCACGTTGATGGCCAAGCTCTCCTCGGAGAGGTTCTGGCGGCGGTGGTCGACTGAGATACCAATGGTGCGGGCCAGAGGTCGGGCAATACCAGCCTCCTGTTGAATGGTTAGAGAGTTTGTCCTTTATGTTTGAGTCTTCTGTGTGGGTCTTTCTTTCTTTCTTTTTTACAATAAATAAATAAATGAAGATAGAAACTGTCGCGAGCGTTCCCCGAACGAATCCGATCGATACATCGGATTGACTTTCGAGTCGATTGCTGTGTAATAGCGAGGAGTATCATATCGTACCTTGAGCTCGGTCAGGGTGAAACCCCGGCCGGCGCGCACCTTGCGGTTATACTTGATGGTAGGGCATCGGACGATAGGACGCAACTTGTCGACGGGACGAGGGGCCAGAGCGGCGGCCTTGGCCTGACGGGCAACACGACGCGAAGACTTCTTTCCGGGCTATGGCGAAAAAAAAAAAGTTTTGTCAACGACAACCGTTTTCCCTTCTCCGTACTGATTTATTGTTGTCTTATCTCTTTTTCTGACATCTGGAAAATCCAGAGAGAAAAAAAGTTCTCCAAGGAAAGGAAAGCCGCATACCTGGTCGAAGTGGCAGCGAACCCGTCTCTGCCAATCCTTGCGGAAGTCTAATCAAGTGCATGTCAGTCGGACGTCCATTGCTTCCAGCTGCTGCTGCTGCTGCTGCCACTGCCGTTGTCCTCGTCGATCGGTTGGGAAGTCTCACGGTTGTTGACAATCTTTTGGTTGTGCTTGATCGCCTGCAAGTTTCAAATAAGAAATTCGTTAGCAACGATGCAAACGCCCTTTCTCATCCATCATGCGAATATGATGGGAATATTTCTTCTCGTCTCATTTTCGTTTCTCATTTTTTTTTCTGTTCCTTCTTGGATGTGTTTTTTTGCCAATTCGACGGGGTTCCTTCGTACCATTGTGCCTGTTTGCGATCAAACTCGCTCCGGTTGTCGATGGTTCGGGTTGGCGTTGGAGTTTGGGATGGGAAGAGAGGCTCGACAAATTGTCTGGAAGGGTTTTCGTGCCCTACGTAAGATACGTACCAGGTGGGGTGTGCCCTGCCTTCTGGGCGCGGCAAGCGAGAGAATGGGGCACAAAAAATTAAGGTGCTGATCACGTGCTGGCTTCTGTGTGAACCAATCCTCGCATTGGATGATTTGATGCCTGATGGGGCCTATGGCTCCAAGCTGATGCCCCAGGCACGTAGAAAGGACTATATAATTCGCTTGAGAGTCCCGTTCTTTCGGACTCTTTTCTTTCCTTTCTTCTTCATACTTACCTTGTTCCGAATTCCCCAGCTCAAGATTCGGGGGATTTAGTATGGAAGGCCTGCATTGCACATCGCGGAGTCGTTCTGTACTCCATTGTCCTTCGGGGCCATGGGGGGCGTAATTTTTGATTTCTTCCTTGTTTTCATTGTGTGCAATGCCTCGTGCCTTGTCATGAAGAAGACTCATCATCGGTCAACGATAATTCTCGCTCCCAATCAATCTGCACATTGTCCCGTAAACTTGTATCTTTAACCTTGCGCAGCAGGCTTTGCGGCGATCTCGCCTCGCACTTGTAGCCTTACTTTCCTCAAATGTCACGCTGAATTGACAGAATCTCAGTAGCAGGGACTGCCCAAACTGGTCCTCCATCTCGTCCTGTGGTTTTGCCAACAATCAAGAGTCCTAGATAGCGCTTTCACTCGTATCACTAGACACCATGCCATCTGTTCCGAAACCAGTTCACTATTATCACCTGCGAACATGCGTACAGTAAATAAATGTTCTCTGCCGCATTTCCTTCTACAAAGTCCATCCGAACTTCTTACCACAGCTAATCCCAAAAGTACGAAGAAGTGGACAATCACAATGAAATCTATGACTTTCAGAAGCCCTGACACGACGGAAATGACAACAAGCCTGAAATCTATGACTTTCAGAAGAAGGAAGAACGTTTTCATCTAGACACCTGTAGCCAAAAACATCAGAAATAGGCCTCTGTACAGCAGTGGGTTTCCGACCCCCCAAGCAAAGCTCCTTCCCATCCCGAACATCTCCCGCACCAATCACAGTCCTCGAATTCCAACATCCATCCAGACCATGGACCTGTCCACACCCCTGAAATAAAAATCTTGCCGTCATGAATATCGTGAGCGGTACGAGTGTACGTCAGGACCCGAATTTCTCCCTCTCCCGGGTGACTACAGCCAGCCAATATATCTCACCACGTCAATTTTCGCGCACCCCCTTCCTTTCTTCTTTGGTCGGACACGAATAAAAAAACGAGTCGACCGCATCTGTTACGCGCACACACACCGCACGTACAAAATAAAAATAAAATAAAAAATGGCTTCTAGAATGGGCCCTCGAAGCGTCAAGGACGCAACGCGCTTTACGTCGACCATCCCACACGCCACTTCCAAGACCGTCGTTCCCGGCAGGACAACCCCTTCTTCTGCTGCGATGAAGTCATCGCCACGAATCCCCGGAGAGACGCCAGAGCAGAGAGTCCGACGATTGAGACAGGCGCATATCGCGGCGCAAAAAGCACAGATTAGTCGCACAGACAAACTGATTGATGCGTCGAGAAGATTCCTGGATGTCGCGCATCGGTGGACCGTGGGGGGTATAGTCATATTCACGGGTAAAGTTCTGGCCCCCTCCTCTTCCCTCGATGGAGTTTCCTTTGAAAAGCAGTCTGCTTCTGCTTTATTACTTCTCCCCTTTTTGTCCACTCTCAAAATGTCCACCCTCAAAATGTTCATGAATGTTTCCAGATCTTTCCCCCATCTCGGCTTGCTGGCTAACATGACATCCCGACGTGCGTATTAGCCGTTGCCGGCGTCGTAAGCATCTACTCCGTCTGGGACATGCTCCAGTACAACCGCGCCCGCCGTGCCGAATGGCTAGAAGCACAGAAGAAGCTCGAGGCCGACTCCCTCGCCGCCGCACGCATAGCCTACCTCAAGGGCGATGCCACCGAGGAACAAATCCTGCTGGTAGAAGAGGCCAACCGGGAGGCGCAAGAAAAGGGCGTCAAGCTGCCGCCTCTGCTGTCCCCTCCCGAGCACAGAACACATTTCGAGGAGCGGGTGAAGCCTACCTTTTCGAGGGCCGAGGCAGATGCTGACAAGGCCAAGAGTCCAGCGGAAGGAAAAGGTGTTTTGGGCGTCGTGGCAGGCTTGTTTGGTGGGTCAAAGGGTGCGGTTGAGTCGTCTTCCACGACCGCTGCTGAGTCGGCGCAGGGTAGCATGGTGCAGTCGATTGAGGTTAAGGCCAGAGATGCTTGGGAGACGGAGAAGCAGAATCAGATCAAGGGTGGAAGCCTGGACCAACTGGGTCTCGAGACTGGAAGCTCACCTTCAAAGACGGAGAAGCGAGGGTGGTGGCCGTGGTAGACAAAAACCGACGTCTCCAGTTGTAATATGGCAAGTGTGGGGCAAAACTATTATCACACATAACTCTATGATCTAGCAGGATATATGGAGGGAGGCAGGGGAGGAGGCAATAGGGTTGGGAAACTGAAGCCTGTATCATATATTGTTTGTAGAACAGTGGTGCATATATTGGCGTTTGGAGTCGTCTTTGAAATGGAACAAGATTGGATTCAAAGATGCCTGTTGCGCGACCGCTCCATGAATTTAACGCTCCATGAATTTGAACGTCTTTTTCCAGGAATGTCCGATGCCGTGGTGTCATGACACGCAAAAGCACATTTGTGTATTGCGTTTGATTATAGAGAGAACCATGATTTTTAAGTTCTGTGATTAGACAAATTTACAGACGGTCGTTCGCATCCTTTGCGGAACCACAATCAGCTGAAGTGTATAAACCCAAGCTGTTATCTGTTATTTCCACAACCAAAAAAGCAAAAAAAAAAACCTGCCGATTGCCAAGATGTGCCGCGAGACACTGAACCCAAATTCAAGAACAAAAGAAATGTATGTCGCTTTTCTCTGGAAAAGAGTTGTAAGAAGAGAAGGAGAAGAAGAAAAAGAAGGCAACCAATAATTAAAAACGCTAGTGGGTAGAAGAGGCCAATCTATGCCAGTGCGTAACGCATTTCAAAACGTTGAAAACTGCACATCCTTGGAAATAAGAGATAATCTGTGTTCCCTGCTCGGGATAATGTGGAAAATCGTCACGGCAGCTTCAGCACACCAGGCACGTCCCGCTGGCATGGTATTCGTTTTCTTCCTTCAAACTTGATATCGAAAAGCTTGAAATCGAAATCGCGTCCGTGATCGCTTAATGTTTGTCAAAAACGGATAATTCTGCCATATTGATCAACCTGGACATCCCGTTCTATGAGATGACGATGTGGTTGAAGTGGCCTGGAACTTTGTGTTGGCATTTTTCGCAATCGGACCGGTAACCTATACTGAAGCTTTTCGTCATGCCCGGCTGCCACGTCCAGGAATTGACGGTGTGTTTGCTACGCTGATGTCCCTTGCGCCCCGGAGATGGGGAGAGGGGACTAGCGTCATTTTCGGAGTTATGGGCTAGATTTGAGCGGATTCTCTCACGAATCTTGGCATTAGGGTGTTCCATGGCATGTGTCGGTGACGGCTGACATGATGAATAAGATAGAAAGCCGGCTGGAAACTGTGATTGCGCATCTAGACAACCGTCATGGTCCATTATCATACCGTTTGAGGCGCAAGCCTGGCTGTTCATGACAGAATTGCCGGCCTCGGAGATTGGCGACGGCAGACGTCGATGGTTCTGCAGCATATGCCACTCCAGATGGCTGCCGTTCATTGCTCTTGGTACGCACTTGTCTTGAGAAATGCCTGTGACATGATGCCCAAGGTTGACGATGCCGTTGGGCACTGTGGCGGCCGTTAGTGGCGCCCTTAGAGAATTACATCCCCTTACTTGTGCTGCAAAACTTGGTTGGATCGGCGTGGGCATTCGCCCGATTGAACGGTCATGCTGGGCTCCTACACCGCCGACGGAGTGGTCAAGACCTGAAGACGCGGACTGGGTCGGATCCATCAAGTTCATCTCGGCGTCTGCCTGGTAAGCAGAGTTGTTCATTGTATCCGAGGTCCATGACTCAGTTGTATGGCGAGGCCCGGCTTCGGCTGGATTGGCATTCAGCGGCATAATGTTTTGCGAGAGATACTGCTGAGGTATACGATTTGAGTTTCGAAGCGGGAGAGACGAATGGAAACGTTTCTGAGATGGCGTTGTCAGTTAGTCTACAGCCATTCTCTGAACTGAGGGCAGGCGCCTGGTGGCCACATACGTTTCTATGCTCCCCGAAGCCAGCAGTGCCAAGGGCGAGATCCTCTTCATCGCGAAACCGCTTTCGTCCCGCGTCTACTGCTTCAAGATACTGCTGCGTGGCAAACATGTTGGCCAGTGGGAGGTCTGACGGTGGGTATCAATGGATTGTGTACAGCCCAAGCCACGAGATAGGCAGGCGTTGTGGAATGCTTGGAGTATAACTGATGATGGGCAGCACGCCAGACGGGCTGAAGATGGGATGTTGAGATGTCTGGTCTGGTTGATCACGGCCGCCTGCGGACGACACTGCAGGGTACGGGTATCTTGAAGGCAGTGGATGGATGGATGCGTCGGATGGACGTGGTATGTATGGCCAGGGCCAGATTGTGTAGGCTTGCGCAGCTGCGGCCCAGCACGATGCGAGAAGGTGCGATCGGTAATGGAATTGAGAACCGGGGACTGGGATAAGTCTGGGCTGGTCGGGAAGCAAGATTGCCAGTAACACCACACAATGCAGCGTCTCGGCCGCGGTGTTCTCAACTGTTCTTCCAGAATGGCGCAACGGCCATGCCTGCAGTCTCCCTGCTCAATCCGCACGAGCCAGCCAGTTGACGCGGCATGCAGCAGCGGAAGGCTGCATTGCCATTGGGGCGTTGCAGCTGATGGATGGGTCCGCAGACCAAGGGCCAGGCTGGGCAGGGCTGGACCGACCACAAGAGAGGGCCGGGGGGTTTGGCTGCCATCCATTGGTCTGTCTGCTGGTCCCAGCCTGTCCCAGCCGGACAAGTGATGACGGCAAAGGCGGCCAGACAGGCATGCTTCAATGCATGTGTCCTCTCTGCCCAATCACATAACAGTCCTTCGCGTCGGCACGCACTTGATGCGTGCCCCACCAGTCCACGTACGAGAATACCACCACCAGACGTGTTTGATCAAATAAACAAATTCGAACCCCCAATTGAATCGCTATCCATGAGCCGGAAAGAGCGGCTGGTCTCAGAGCCATGTAGGGTTTCGGCATCAAGGAGACGACAGGAGGGGAGATGCCTTCAAGCGGCCACATGAGAGTGCGTAGTGTTGACAGAACAGTAAAGAGAAGGAGGCAAGAAGAGACACTTGAATAGAAAAAAAAGGGAGGGATCTTGCTCCCGTGGCTCCCAGTGGGAGTCGTATACATACCACAGTTGTTCTTGGCAACAAAGCTCAATGACACTCGTTCGCGAACAGGGAAAACCAAGCTTCCAAGCACAGTAGTGGAAAAGTTTGTGTGGATTGTTCATGATGTCCATGATTTCATTTGTTTTCATTTGTTTTCATTCTTTTTCTCGGTTATGCTTTTTTATTTATTTAAATGTAATTATTGCTTCGTTCTCTGACTCATTATTCCAAATATTTACAATGTGGACTGCACAGCCCCCCGCACACAACCCGCTCTCTCCTTTTTAAATTCTTTTTACAAAAATGCCTCCCACCTTCTGTCGATTTGTTTTCGCCGAACCTGACACATGTTAGCTTTGCTTGAAAAATGTGTACGAGCTTCTAGTGTTATACAAGGACAAAAAAAAGGGGGGGTTGGTCTGGCACGTACCACTGGCGCCAGAAATAAAACCCCAACGAATAGGGCAAGCACAGTCCCAACGAGCGTCACCTTGTTAAAGCCCTTGCCCAGGATATCAAACAAACCACTCGGGGTGGAGCGCGTGCCAAAAATGTCTATGCCGTAGGCCAGGAGCAGACTGGTGCTCTCGACCGCGGCAGGCGTGGTGATGATGTCCTCTACCCCAAGGACATCCAGCTCGTGGGAGATGATGCCTCGGCCGTCAATCTCAAATTGTGGGCTGTACTTGATGAGTGATTCGGCTTCTACTTCGGCTGCTGTCGGCTCTCTGTCGACTGGTCGACGGGGGTCGATGACTTGTCGGGGAATCGCGAGGATGCCGTGGCTTTCCGGAAGGTAGGCTAGGAGCTGGCGACTAGCAATACCCTGGAGCGTCTGTGTAGTGGTCAATTTCTGCAGCGGTTGAGACAGCACGATTGCCTGCGAGGTCACCCAGGGCAGTGGCACGCCAGAAGGCGTGTCGACGGGGTTCAGCGAGGAAAACGTCTCTTCATCGCCGAGAGGACCCCGGTCGTTGGATTCAGGAGACTCAAAGAGGTCAGATGTGACGATTTGGTATCCCTTGATTGTGCGGCTCGTGCCGTCGTTGACTGTGTAGTCGCCGAAAAAAGTGCATGCATACCAGTTCTCAGCCATGGCACAAGACACACTCTTTGTTGCGTCGACACCGCTATAAGTCTGGGAAGAAAGCACCTGGCCGGACACCGTGTCGACCAGCTGAACTGACAGCTTGCTCGTGGCCTCCTGTACAATAGCGACAACGACAGTGTTCGGGTTCAGGTACTTGTATGCGACCTTGCGGTCACCGAGGACGCGGCCAATTGATGCAATGGGGTTATGGTCTGGTAGCGTGGCTACATCCATGATTCGCTCGCCCGTGCCAACCCGAAGCTCCCAGATCTCGGTTCGTGACACCATACCGTCTTTGGATGAGAACTTGATTCCTTTCAAGCCCTGGTTTCCGTCGCGAACAACAACGGTATCTTTGGGAAGAGTTTCAATAGGAACATCGAAGGCCGGCAACCCATTAGAAGCCAACGCAAAAAGCCACTTAGTGGTGTTGCCATGGATGACGGCGGTACTAACGATCTTTGAGGATGAGGAGGAGGACGACGACGCAGCCTCGCGGCCTCCGTCCTCGACAACCTGTCCCGTGAGTGCGCGCATGACGGCGCGCTCGCCATTGGATCCAATCACAGTAACAAGACCCTCGTTGTCCTTGGCCACCATTCCCTTAATAGAAAGGGTCGCCCCCGGCTGTAATTGGAATACATCTTTGGACCAAAGCACCTTTCCGTGGTGGCCCGTGTCTAGACCAAAGAAGCGACCGCGACGAGTGGCGAGAACGGCAATCTTGTTGAACCCGAAGACATCCCGATGCAAGGTCTGCGTGATCCCAGACGAATCAGCACCGGAAATAGAATCAGCGATACGCTGCGGTAGGTGAGCCAGATATGCTGGAAGGTGCTGCAGGTCGGCAAAATGGCGCTTGACGCGGTGTACAAATGCTGCCGCGGGATTGGCATGAGCTTCCTCGGCCAAGGCTTGCGCAAGTTTCTCAACCTCGGGAATGTCAGCCCAAACAGCAGCCACGGCACCAGAGAGCCCCTCGTGCCTGGTCCAGTCAACCTTGCCATTTCGAATCAATACCCAGTCTTGGCTCTCAGTCAGAGCAGCGGATCGAACGGCATATTCCTTGCCTCCAGCCTTTTGGACGACTTCAGATACTGCTTGCACAGCAACGCCAACGCCATCATCATCATCATCATCATCGTGGGGATTGCGGGGCCAACGCGCCAAAACGCCGTGAGACTCGGATGAGAGAACAGTAACCTCCTCGCGCGTGATGCGAGTAAAGTAGACGTTGGCAGCCTCCGAGCTGGTCGAGAATGCGCCCTTTCCAGCCAGGTGTGGGAGGTCGTATGCTTTCGAGATTTGTGCGGTCTTGAGATCGGTATGGTAAACCTCGGCCTTGTGGCCTGTTTTGGTGGTAATGTGAACCAAGAAATGCGGTAGCGACTGTGTCAGGTGAGGGGCATGAAGACGAACAGACACAGTATCGTCAAGCAGAGTGATGTCTTGCTTCGTCTTAGTGCCGAGGACGTTGATACTCAGCTTGGACAGCCCGCGGCTAGTCCAGGCGGCGATCGGCGCTGCCGAGTTTGCGCCAACAAACATGACGTCCTCGGCTCCGTGAATATCGCCCTTGCTGCCAACCGACCAGTGGTCGACCCGATCGCCGGTGACGGTGTCGAGAGACGTCACCTTGAGGTTATAGGATCCGGGCGAGCCATGCAAGCTCAAAACATAGACATTGGCAATATTGGTAGAGACCTGAACAGGTACGTCTTTGCTCGTCTCGCGGAATTCCCAGATTACATTGCCTAGGGTGCCATGCAGTCGTCGTAGGACCGTAACGCCGTCCTCGTCGAACAATGTAAGAACGTCCTTTCTCGAGGTTTCAGTCATTTCCATGATCTCGACGTCTTTGACCTGTCCCTTGAAGTGCATGTCCCAAATGTTTCTGCCGGTGAGGGCGTCCCACGCTTGAACCTTGGAGCCGTGACCCGAGACGACCCATTTCTCGCCTTCGGGGGCTCGTAGATGGCCGCCGCCGTGGGCGATGCCATTGCTGACTTGTTGACGCCATACGACGTTGCCGTTACTGGGGTTGATGGCGGCGACGATGCCGACGTCGCCGAGGGTGTAGAGCAGACTAGCCTTGTCTTCCTTGCGTGGTCGATGGAAGAAGGTGGTTTCGTGCTGGGGCAAGCCGACGAGCGAGTAGTGGAAGTCAATGTCCCCGACCTCGTCTTTGAAGACGGCGGCTGCGAGCGACGACAGGCCCAGCAGCAGGGCGGATTGGAGGGTGCGCCGCATGTCGAGGTGATGCAGGGCTGGCGGCGACGTCGTGCTTGACTGGAAGCTCCGAAGCTAGCACTGGTCATACATCTCGAGCCTCCCGCCCGAACGTACATAGTGTGGGGTTGCCGTTCAGGCAGACTCCAGAGCATCTGCATCTACTCTGCTGACTCATCCATTTCTTTTCCTGCGACGGAAAATTTAGCAACTGTTGGGTTGACTACCGACTGCAACTACGCCATCCCCTCAACATGGACAATTGGAGCGCTGCCCCTTGTTTCATAATATTTCAATCATGTTTAAGACGCAGATGACATAAAAAAACACTTGATCTCATTGACTCCATCAAAGACTCGAATATCCTGATCTTTTCACACCGTCTACATGGCGCTCTGGTGACAACGACAGACACCGTTTAGTTCGATGTAGTTCGAGTATACCACAACAGCCCACTTCGTCACAGTCTTGTTCGTCCTTCTCCCCGTCGCCAACAGGAATATCCCACAAGGATTCCTCATTCCAGACAATGATGCTGCGTGCCCTAAAAACCTACTACCGCGGACAAGCCTGGCTTGGTGCATTTCCTCACTGCGGCAGTTACTTTCCCGATGGATTTTTGCTGCGTAGCATCTAGACTGGGCCAAGGGATGGCATTGGCCGACACGAATGGTATTATTCCATGGCTCCCGCGCTCAGGAATACGTCAAGGACCGAAGATGTGCGTTTACATACATAGAGTTGGAGAAATATATATATATAATCAAATATACATTGTGGGACCCGTGACGACTGATGGAAGGCGCCAACGGGAAATGCATTTTCTCTCGTCGGAAAATTCACGATGTTCGGCACTTGTGAAGTACCTATCTCACATTTAACAGCCACGCCGTGTCGTTTCTATCAACATTCAAGTAAACCCAACAGGAAGCAAGGTCAAGTGCGGCGCTCTCTAGAAAAGATACCGTCTGGTAAGTGGACGCCCACGGACTGTTCTTCGGAATCCAACTTCTTGTCCAAAAACAAGCCTATAGAAAGTAAATATAAATAAATAAATAAAAACAAGATGGAAAAGATAGAGAGAGAGAATGGCTTTTTTTCTAGCACTGCTTTGGCCAGTGTTTTTCAATCCACTGCGATAGCTTATACGTCATGGTTCCCTCCATGTACACCTTGACGTCATCGCTGCTGTAATCACCACCGGCAAACGTGAGGGCGGGAAGAATCCAGGGCTGTATGAAGTCAATGAAGACCAAGTCTACCGTCTCGGGATCCCCGCCCGGGGGGAAATTGATCTTGGACTGGACACAGTTGGGCATGGCATAGAACGGAACAGCTGCATGGAGGGTGTCGTCTCCATCAGTGCCAAGATCATCCTTGGTCGTGTATCCTGCCATGAGTTTGGGATGCCTGGGGCGAACACTGCGGAGCTCTAGGTTGGCGTCGTCTTCCTCGGCGACATCAGCAGCAGCAGCAGGCGATTGTCCATGGTTAGAGGCGAACATCAGTTCGGGCATCGCCATGAACTTGGTCTGGGCGCCATGGGAGCTGAGAATCTTATTCGCGCTGTTAAGGATGGCTAGAACCTTGTTGGCGATGTGATAAGGCACATCCGGAACGTAGTTGAAACCGCTCTCAAACGGCGAGACGAGGTAGGTTGAGTCGCGAGTAAAGGGACCCTGAAATATGTCGAACCGAATCCCGCCCGTGTTCATGATGGCCAGGCGCGACTTATCCTTGCGCTTCTCATTGACTACAACATCAGGGAATACTTCGTCTTGAATCCAAGAGAAGATGCTCTCGTTGCTAGGGTACTTGGCTCGGCTCATCCACAGAGTCTTGGGGGCACAGCCAAAGGCGTAGTCAAGATCTAGTGCCTTTCGTGCACGAGCAATCTGCTTGCTCACGGCCTCGCCTTGTTCTGTGGGAAAAGTTGTTTCATTGAGCCCTGTGTGGTGGTACATGCCCAGAAGATTGGTGTCGATGTATTTTCGATGAAACTTGAGTGAAGATGCCGCCTCGCTGGCCATCTGCTTTCTTGATCTCTTCTTGATGCCACGAATCGACATGAAGCCAATGGTTTCAAAGTAACGACCGGAAGCCATGGCGAGCGACCGCAAGTCAAAACGTCTCGTGTCTCTCACATGGGCATGGCCGCCAAACATGGCGATGGGCGTGTGCCAATTCTGCTTTCGTAACGCTTTGAAGATGGTGCGATACTCCTCCATTCGCAAGCCGACATGACCAATCACGACGAAGAGATCTGGTTTCTCCCGTATCGCATTTTGAAACCATTGTTCCTTGACAGCGTCGGCAACAGGTTGTACGACGGTGTTGTTGGCATTGCCTGTAAAATCAAAGAGGAATCCAAATGCCACGATTTCAAGGCCCTGATTTTTCGTCCTGAACTTGCGATACCGCTGCGCTAGAGGTTTCCGCTCACCTGTCTCGGAATCGATGTAGTCGACGTTTGATGCGATATACTTGTGCTTGAAATTGGGGACGATGGTGTTGACTTCGCGATCAGCCGTGCTGGCCTGGTATAGCTCATGATTGCCGATGCAGATGATGTCGGCTTGCTGTTGAGCCCAGATATCGTAATAGAACAGTCCTTTGGGATTGGACGCATCGTAGAGGCCATTGCCCTCGACGCGATCGCCAGTGTCAACGACTAGCAGATCGGTGCCGGTGTCGTCGGCTCGCTGTTTCAAGTGGCGAGAGAAAGAGACATAGTCGCCCCAATCGGCCGAATACTGTGGCCTGCAACGATCACAATAATCGCATTAGCCGCGCGGGTCGTGGTGCTTTACCGCAGAGCCGGAACGAGAGCAGGGCTCCTGGCCACGGAGAAGAGACTGAACATACTCGAGCAAGTGGCCGCCTATCCAGCCATGAGTATCAGTGGTATGCAGAAAGTTGATCTGTCCCCACGACAAGTCTCGCATGGGCGCGGCGACAGGCTTCACAGCACCGGGCTGGGCCGCATGGGCAACGAGGGCGAGGCACGCAGCGAGAATGCAAGGACGCGCCATGGCGGCGGGTTGGAGATGAAGGCCGTCGAAGCATACACGACGCGCTGACAGTGACGGAGCTGGGCGAAGCAGATTGATGAGTCAATTCCATGTCGTCGAGGCGGAGGGAGGCCCTGGCACCGGCACCGGCACCGAATGACCGAATGGGCCATCGACTGGCATTGGCTGCAACATTGAAGGCGCGGAGAGTTGATGTGCACGAAGCGCTAACAGAGTAGCTGGGGATAAGCGACTGAAGGCGTTAAGTTGAGGGTCTGGTGCGATGTTTCCTGGCGACAGCACCCTTGCCGAGACCCCTTGCATATGACATCAATCAAATCGCTTGATTTTCTTTTTGCCTTTTGGACGTTCCAAATTGTCCCCACAGTCGACGCTGCTCAGACTTTCCTCAACACCATGGACGCATCGACGTATCGACGTTGCAACAAACTGCGAGCGAGCTTCCGACATTGACCTGACATCGCCACAGTGACTCCTGGCATTTCTTCCACAAGCCGCGAGTTACGACAGCAAGGTCCACGGGGATTGCCACGCTGTTTTTCTTGTCGAATAGAAAAATGGCTTTCACGCACCACTACACGCTATATTCCAGACTTGAAAAAAAAAAGAGCTGTTGCTGGCATCTGGACCATTTGAAGATAAAAAGCTGGGACGAAGCGAGGCCAGGCGGCAAGGCGCGCGCCATTGGCGAACGGCCATGTTATATTTTTTTTTTTCGGAGTGGCACATGGTCCAGACGTCGTTGGACCTTCCTCCCTGGTCGTCGTCTATCTACTCGTCGTCCCCTCGGTCCGCGAGATGGATGCATGGCTGGACCAGACAGCCACGATTGATGGTGGGGGCGGCCAACACTAGCGACGGCACCACCTCACCGCCTGGCGAGGGGGCAGAACCAGGCAGGTGCAAGTTGGAAGAATGCCAACGCAAGATGCGCCCTCGCACAGATGGTTGTATCTGCTCTGCTCTGTCCTGCTCGTTGAAGGCCAAGTCGTCAGAGCTGGGGCATTCCCGTCACAGACTTGACGTGCACATGCCACGTTGAGATCTTTCTGCCAGTTCGTCCGCCCGTCCGCCATTTAACACAGCGTCGGAGTCCAGACCCGCGGTCGCGGTAGCGGTAGCGGTAGCGTAGCGGGGCCACGCCAACAACTGGCAGGTTGAAGTTGCGGGCGTGCATGATCAATTGACCAGACTCGACGCAGACTGGACGACGCAGACTGGACCAGGATTGCTGCTGGATAGGATGGAAGGAAGGAACCATCTGCTCTGCTGCTGCCCCACTCAGCCGCTGGGGCTCGACACGCGCCAACAATTATATGCTTTTTTTTTTTTTTTTTTTTTTTTTTTTTTTTTTTTTTTTTTAACCGTCTTTTCCGATGGGAGCGCCGCAGACCATAGAGTCGATAGCATTTCGTTTTTCAATAATATTCACCATCTCCGTCGCATCCCATCTGCAGCATCTTTCTTCTTCTTAAACACAAACTGCTCGACTGTGCTCTTCTGCATGAGCATCGCCACCTCTCGCTTTGATAAGCACCCTCGTCACCCCCAACTCCAACCAACAAACCCCATGCTTCTTCGCAACTGGCACGCCACTCTCAGCATCTTGATATCGCCACATTGTCGCATGTGCCTCTGGCGGCAATAGGAAACCCGGCAGGCGACTTGAAGTCTTTGCGCTTGCTGCACACTGGAGACGAAGAAAGACTGCTGTGATTCTTACTATCACGAATCTCTTGATACCCATATATGCTTATTCCATATATATTTGTATATACATACACTTTGTTGCGCATCGTCCTATACAGAATAACCGGCGCATGATCCTTTCCCTCCCCGACAAACTTCCCCTCGATTACTCGCGCACTCTTCGTCGAACGAGCCCCTTGATACCGACTATCTCGCTTCTATCCGAAGGTCCACCATCGAGACTATAGTCATGAGTGACAATCATTCTCAAGAGGACTCGCCCACCCCTCAAAAGAACGGGCCCGGTTCATCCGCAACAGCTGTGCCTAGTTACAATGAGGCCTGTGGTCTTGTCTTGAACGCCGGCTCGGCCTCTCCTGGTGAGACATCATCTGAGACTGCCCAGGCCAGTCAGGGCATCTACATACTCGAAGCAAAGTCGGTTCACTGGTGGAGCTACCTGACGACTGCCGACTTTTGGATTGTCGTTGCCATTGGGCAGATCCTGGCTCTCTGCATCACCGCCACCAACACCTTCACCACCTTCTTGAACCAGGAAAACTTCAGTGCCCCTGCCTTCCAGACCTTGTTCAACTACATATTCCTCGCCGTCATCTACAACACCATATTCCTTGTACGTGACGGCCCACGTGTCTGGGCCCGCGTTGCGTACCGCGACGGCTGGAAGTATTTCATCTTGGCCTTCATGGACGTGGAGGGCAACTATTTCACCGTCTTGGCGTATACATACACCAATATCTTGTCTGCCCAGCTGCTCAACTTTTGGTCCATCGTTTGTGTGGTTCTCATCTCATTCTTCCTGCTCAGAGTCCGCTACAAGTGGACTCAGGTGGCTGGTATTTTGATATGCTGTGGAGGCATGGGTATCCTCTTGGGATCCGACTACCTTGTCCAAAGAGACAGTGGACAGTCCGGCGGAGAGACCAAACTCAGGGGTGATTTGTATGGTCTTCTCGGCGCCACACTTTATGGTACCAGCAATGTGCTCGAGGAGTTCCTCGTCTCCAAGGCTCCCATGCACCACGTCCTCTCCTTCATGGGCTTGTTTGGCATGATCATCAACGGAGTCCAAGCTGCCATTTTTGATCGTGATACAATTGCAGGATCAGCCTGGAGCGGCAAGGTCGGAGGCTACCTCGTTGGCTACACGCTGTGTCTTACCCTCTTCTACACATTGGCGCCACTCATCCTGCGCATGGGAAGCGCCGCCTTCTTTGACATCTCGCTTCTGACGGCCAATTTCTGGGGTGTCATCATTGGCATACACGTCTTTGGCCTCAGCATCCACTTCCTGTATCCTATCGCCTTTGTATGCATCATTATTGGCCTCGTCATCTATTTCCTCTCGGGCACTGTCCTGGGCGATTCGAAGAAGCCGTGGCTCGGAGAAAACCAGGAAAATGGTGTGGCTGGAATTGGAACCGCCAAGCTCAGAGCCATCAATGCCGCACGTCTGGCCCAAGCTGAATCCGAGAACGGTTCGGTTCCCAGGAGCAGCGCCACCACAAAGATCAGGACCATGTTTGGGAGAAGGACATAAACAGATTGCTCCGCAACGCCTGTCAGGTTGGACATTTGGTTCTTAAAGGAGGGAGGAGACGGTATTTTGTTTAGTCGCTCCCTTTTCTCCGTCTTACTGCCGTTGCAACAAAAAAACTGCCAGTAAAAAGATGTACCAGAAAAAGCTATATGAAGTATCTACATGTTCCACCAAGTATCTACACGCTTACCATGTCTAATAATCCATCCATCTGCTCACGTAACATGTACTCGTCTTGACGCCATACGATCTTGATGTAACAGAAATCTCGGAAACACCTACAACTCACTGCATGTCCCTAGTAGTCGGTGTAACACCACGTCCTCAAGCACACTCACTCTACTTGGACCCCATGCTCACGTTGCCCGCGCGACATTTTTTACGGCCATGTCTGACGCTCGCATTCATCCTCTCACTGGGATTGCCGAGCGTAAAGACTTCTGTGCACTGGCTGATAATGAATTCCAGACATGTCTACTTCTGTGCACTTGCTAATGATGAATACTAGATATACATAGTTCTGTGCACTAGCTAATGATGAATACTAGATATGTTTACTTTTATGCACTGGCTAATAATGAATACCAGACATGTCTACTTTTATGCACTAGCTAATAATGAATACTAGATATATATAGTTCTTTGCACTAGCTAATAATAAATATCAGACACATCTACTTCTGTGCACTAGCTAATAATAAATACTAAATATATATAGTTCTTTGCACTAGCTGATAATGAATATCAGACACGTCTACTTTTATGCACCGCCAACAACGGAAATACCAGTATTGGTTGTATTCTCCAAAGGCGGTCATGTGCCACGCGGCAATATCTACTAGGACGACTAAGAAATTGCACGTTCAAGTACGAGAATCTCCTAACCCATTGACTCATGATCAAGAGAAAGAGAGAGAAGGAGGGAAAAAGAAGAAGAAGAAGAAGAAGAAGAAATATTACCACCACAGTACCGCATGCTCAATATTTGAACACACATATTATGTACAGAATGCCTGCTGGCGGAAAGCCATGTAACCAATTTCAACATAATTAAAATTGTCGAGCGTCCTCCACATCGTCATAATTCGTGAGCTGCCATGTGTACCAATATCAGACGTCATCAGCTGATCTGCTTCCCCCATAGGCGACATTTTTGAGCAGATCTCTTCTTGTATCAAGCTCGCTCGCCGCGCAAATCCCCGTTCCCAGTCACGACGAGAGTCTTGTCTTCCAAACCATTAGTGAAGAATGGATCTCCTGCCAAAAACTTTTCCCGGTGTCCGCCGATTTCGGGAGACACGAGTGTGATTGGTCTGAGAGGCTCTGGTGCAATGGAGTCGGACCATAGAATTCTTCGGGCCTCTTCGTCGGTCATCGGTGACTCTTCGACTTGGATGGTGGTTCCGGCAAGTAGTTGTTGGCTCGTAGACATGCGTGCCGATGTACGCTGAACCGTGGCGGCTTGCCTCGGAGTGGTCGGCGATGCCCCATCGCTCGGGGAACGCGCCTCCTCTGCGGCATACCCATATCCAGGTGGATCAGTGTCTGGCTGAGGGTTTGAGTGTATTGAGCGACTGTACAAGGGGGCCTCGGGCCCGCACAGTCCGGAAAAGTCATCATCGTAATCGCCATTCTCGTCCTCCTTCTCGTCGTCGTCGTCGTCAGTACCAAGGAAGCTGATGACTGAAACAGCATCGAATGGCCGAGCAGCATGATCCTTGATTTCGGCCAAGTCTTTTGTTCGAATTTTGGGCTCCGTGTTGCCACTGCGACGAGGCAGGGTTTTGCCGGCCGAGTCTCGCTGGATGCCATATCCCATCTGCAGAAACTTACGCATGAGTCGTACTTCATGTGTTTTATACGTTTTGAAAAAGGCCTTGCTTATTTGAGCAACCGCCTTCAAGTCACTGGGATCGTCAACTTCGCTTAAGATTTGAAGCCTAACAGAGTCAGGAAACCCCACCGCAACGGTGTAAGCGTAGTCGTCTTCAGCAGACTTGCGGCTCAGTCCTGTGGCCGGGATCGTCTGTAGGTCGGCCGTTCGATTTTTAGATAGAGCCCAGCCATGACTCTTCTCACTGATGTCATGAAGCGTAAGACCATTGACGCTATTGTAGATGTCCGCAATGGCCGTTCGAAATGAGAAGCTTGGGTCGCACACTCCGCCGTGATGAGTTGCAGAGACTGGGCTAGACATCATGCCTAAAATTCTCACAGTGTGTGCCAAACTTCGTGAAGGCTGTTCCAGTTTCTGCATGTGTGACATGACAGATGGTAGCAAGATATGTTGCAGAAGATTCATCTCGTTGAAATTGAGTAGAACCCAGCCTAGATTCGCAGCATCACAATCGTGGCTGCCCTTTGGACATCGAGGGGAGCTGCTTAGCGTCATTGCCATGGGCGGAGGTGGTAAATTAGACGTAGACCTCTGTGATGAGATTGCCACATCGGAGGATGTATGGCACTCGCTTTCTGGCGTTTTGTTCTGCCCGGGCGACCGAAGGTATTCTTGTACCGTGCTTGTGCAGCAGGAGTAAATCTGATCAAGCTTGGCACAGCGAATGGCCCAGATTTTGTCCTTTATCTTTTGTGGCCATGGTTTGACTTGTAGATCCTTCTCATCCACCATGTTCAGAATGGCACTCTTGGACGTGCTTCTGAAGAGCTCCCTCAAGCCAAAGGCATAACTAATCACCAAGAATCCGTCTGCCATGTCCTCGGCGCCACGATGCACAATCCATTGAGGCAACCACCTCTCTTCAACAACGAGCTCCAACGGAGACGTACTCTTGTGGCGCAAACAGCATTCAGCGATGGCGACAAACCGCTCGAAGCTAACTTCATTTGGCACCCGTCCGGTGTGCATATGTGCGGCGTGCATCAGGGTTTCAAAAGATTGAAGCTGATTGGTCTCGTGATGTGGCATACGATAGAGCTTCACTTCTGTCCCATCTCTGCACATGTATGGACTTGCCGGAGGCGGCAGATACGGCTGAATGTCTTCTGCCTCGTGTACATGTAGGCTGCTCGAGCGTCCGGAGAACATGCGAGCAAATATCGGCGACGTGTTGGCCAGCACTTCAGACGACACGCGGAATCGCAGAACGGGATCACCACATGATGATGTTCCCGTGCCTAAATTGGCAAATTCAAGCATGGCATCGCCACGGGGCGATATGATAAACTCTTGTATTTCTCTCTTCGGTAAAATCCCCGACTCCCCCGATTGGAGCAATTGACAAACCTCGATGAGCTCCCTTTTCACCCTTTCGTAGTTTCTGAACCGAATCTCGTAGCGAGGAAACTGACAAACACAAAGTTTAGAGCGCTGTGGTGGACAGAGAAAAAAAAATGAGAGCACATTGACTCAATGAACGAGAATATGTCTTACGAATTGAGGGTCAGGGGATAGCATTCGCGTCACACTTGCGTTTCGCATCCGATGTACTGCTTCCCTTCGGAATTTCTTGCTTGTGAAAAGCAGATCGACCATTTCTGGGGTTGCATCCCGCTCGTAGCTCTTGTATGTGTCGCCGAGACTCGACCTGAAAGCTTCGCACAGTGCCTCTAAGCAGCCTTTCCAATCTCTGATGGCGTTGAGATACATATCATTAGCTGATCCTGTGTTGGAGCTGATGCCATCGTTGGCGAGCTCGCTTATGCTACGTCCGCTGAATGAACTTCTCTGATCAAATAGGGTGCCTCGTGGACTAGGAGGAGAATCAAGATAGGGTTCCCTTGGAGCTGTTGAGTCGGCAGTGGTAAAAATAGTTGTTGACAGTTGACCTTCATCCTGAAGAATGCCTGAACATAGACTTGAGCAAGTTTCCTTGTGTTTGTCGAACTCTTTATATGCGGAGTCCACCTGACTCGAGCTTGACGAGGTAGGTCGGATGCGTTGAATGAGGTGCTGAAGTTGCTGGAGTTTGAGTTGCTGATGTTCGGTTGGTTGTGCGAGGGTGTTTGAGAAGAGGTGATCGCTGGTGTTGGAATTGCGGGATACAGATACACCACGAGCCTTGATTTACATCTATGGTTAGTCGCAGTTTTGTCTTTTACTTGGTTGGGATGGGCTGTTGCCATTCCTGGATGAGCGACTTGATTTGCAAATACATCGAGAGAGAGATGGAATGAAACATGAAAATCATGGTCTCACGTACATTTGAACGTGCGTCAAAAAGCTTACTGCTGTTTCGCCTTCGCAACTTCCACCAGTTTTTGGAGGAATAGCCGCCGCTGCGGACGGGGTCACCGCTGCCCTCACTGTTTGCTCGATGCATACCACTTGTTCCCCCCTTCTTTGCACTAAAGCTTATTCTGGTTGCTTAATAGTTGCCAACTTCGAGCAACTTCGAGCCATGAGTTTTACAGATTCGGCTGTGACAGATGTGCATCCACTTTTCCGTAAACGTTCCGGATCGTGTGGTCCCTGCCAATACCGAGCAAATGTTATAGCATGATCTCGTTCAGGAAACTAAAGCCGGTCAAGGATAAGCGCATGTATAGACGATATGGTGGCCGGCGACAGACACTTGCACGAGGTTGTGACGCAGTTATGATTGCGTCTTGGAACACAGAATCTCTGCGGCCCGACCTCGAGGCAACCAGCTACGAATGCAGTCAAACGGCTAGGAGTCAAGGACTGGGATCTGCAACCGTGGTTCACGAGATGCGTTGGAAGCGCCTTAGTTAGCTTCGCAGTTAGAGTGAATCATGCGGGTGCTGAACGCCGAATCGAGGCTCTGAGGACTGATGGCGCATGTTCAACGGGTGCGCGTGTAGTATTGCGATGATGTGAAATGACGATGGGACGACGGGACGATGCCACGATGTGGATGAGGATGATGCAGGGCCAGGGAGCTAGAGTTGCAATCCGGGGCGCTGCCGCGATTGTGGGAGATGGAAACGTGGGATCGGAGCATTTTGCGGGAGGCAAGTGGAGGAGGAAGGTGGGGGGAGGGGGGCATTAACAATCGCTTTCTTGCTTGCTTTTGTGGCTTGCCGAGAAGCTAGTCCAGCCTTCGACTAGCGTCTACTAGAGCGAGGCAGCGATTGGCTCCGACTCCCGAGGACTTGCAGAGTGCAGGAGCGAAACCCGTCTGCTAGACATGGAGTCTGTCACGAGACGACCGACGATTGACGTTGCCTGCCGTCTCCAACACCCTGTCTTTCACCCGAGTGTGCTATTGTTCTGCTCGCCTCTATCGCCACTTCTTATTGGCGCATCTCGTTTCAGCGTTTCATTTAAGTCGACTCCGCGCTCTGTGCAGCTGTGTGCCGCCCCTTCTCTTTTGAGAAGAAAAAATGTCTCGACCTTATGATTAAGCGCGGTGTGGGTGTGGGTGTGGCAAGACATCAGCGTATAACAATGAATTGTGGTGGGTTCTGCTCGGTTAAGTGCCTATGCTGTGCATGCATGCGCCCGGTGACAGCCGGTCGATATGTAATAAACCAAGAAACTTTGATAAGCATAAATCATCTTAGCAGGTTCTTTCTGATTGAGCATGTGACGTACCTGCAGCTTTCCGTCGCATCGCCAGTCCCTACATCGCAACATCAACGGTCATCAAGGCGACAAACTCCTCGAATCAGACGGCCGGGCTGAACTAAGACAAGCCCGCAAAGCTAAGGGACAAGGAGAAGTAGGAGAGGCGAGCCTCTGATCAATCCGATTTTTTCACGATGATCAAACGAGAATGGACCCCGTTCGTTCGCTCAGGGCGTCTTCTGGACACTGGCCGGCCCTTGATTGTCGGCGAATTGTCTAGGTAGACACTGGGTTTGTCCAAGATGCTCCGTCGCAAAGTCGTCTTGTGTCTCGATAATGCCGGTTTCAACTCGGGAAAGCGTATGCTGAGGGTCGCTCCACTAAATTGACATTGCCACACACTCGCCACACACTTTCCCGGCAGCCTTGCGAGATGATTGACAAGATGAGAGCTGTGAACTCACCCCAAGGCTTATAGGCGCGTTTGTGATGGTACCGAAACTCGGTACACAGGGGTCTGCTTCACGTACCACTTTCCTACGCGCGGTGACGAAGGAGGGGGGTTTTCGACGTGGCTACAATATTGAATCTCTCAAGAAATACACACACACCGGAGCTGATGCGCCAGGCATTTTGTCGACGACTGCGGACCAATCATGGCATCCTATCGTTGAGTCCTACTGTGATATCACATCACGATACTCGAAGGAAAAATAAGTGCATCGATTATTCGGGAAGATGGTAGATGGTGCCCAGACAAGTAGGAGCACGTCAAGTCTTTCCAGCGCATCGCTGACAAAGACTGAAAACGTTACGTGGGGCGGATAAGTTTTGCCGCGACTAAAAGATGGATGTGATGTCAATGTCCAAATTGCGGCATGCATAAGGAGCTTACATAGTCTCTGGCAGAAAAGCTATTTGATTGAGCGGTCACCAAGTTCTTTCTCTACAGCGGCTCATGTTGAAGAGTTTGTTTCCCGATGACCTCTCGACTGAGTGAGCATGGAAACGCGTCGCATGGATCTTGGTACATAGGGTAATTGGGAAACCTGTGGCCCGTCGAAGAATGAGCTATCGGCATCCAGTTTTCCAGCTTTGCTCTCCCGACACCCGGGCCTTTGGCCTATTATTTTTGAACAGCCAGTTTTTCTATTCGTGGTCTGCAAGTTGGATGCCGTAGAGAGGAAATCAACTAGGCAGTGAGTCACTGACTGACAGCACGCGACACGAACCTCGATCTCAGCAGTTGATGTCTGGTAGTTGTGGAAGCCAAGCAGCCATGTAAAAGATAATAAGCTAACTCACAGACGAGAAGGCGTTTCCAACTGCACATTCGGCGCGAAGAAATGACATTTCCCCCCTCTAGTTGTTTGAATCTTCTTTTTGACCCCCCATGATGGAAAGACGAAATGAAACGGTTTCGTAATTCTCGAGTGATAAGATGTACTTTAGAATGAGCAAAAGGGCGTGGGATCAGGATTCGGTTAACAGATGGACCAAGGTATGCGAGCTCCAGCTTTCTTCCTAAGGAATATTGATCAAACTTTTTCTTACATGTGTCCTCCACCGAGTTCGCGCCTCAGATTCTCGTATAGTCCAAGAAATGCGACATACCGAAAGCAGAATCGACTCCCATATACCGCTAGGACCATCTCTTCGTACGGACTCATTAAGCTTCAGCCTTCGTCAACATAGAGTTCAGTGAACACTTTATCCTTTACTTCATCTACGGCGGAGAACCCGTATAGGCATCCCGATCTGACCAAGCCACGAAAGACTGCCAGGTTTCATTCAGGCCTGGGCCTTTTTTTTTTTCAAAACTCATTGTGGTAAGTAGTCTCTCTGGCTGGTTTTGCTTTGCAAGTCACAGAGCCTGCCAGACTTTTGCAAAGATTCTGGTAGCTTGTCCTTACCGCCATCTCTTCCAGACTACAGAATTATTGCCTGCATACGTGGCTATCGTGGATCCTGCGCGGTCCTGCACAAGATTGATTGTGAACCTGCTGCTCTGTCTACCTCATACGATGTGATTTAATCTCAAGGGGCTGTTCTGATATCACAGGACCGCAACACGAAAGGTAGACATCCTGTGTAGCATTTCTACCGGTTCTCATCAAGCAATTACTAGCTTTACTTGCATTTACTCCAACTAGACTACCTCACAGCCTCACAGAGAAGACAAGCTTTATTGGCGCGCTTGCTTCGTATGGCACACGCGCGGTGTGTAATAAGTTAGGTTTAAGGTTTAGTCTTTACGGAAAGGGGGTTCTTTTTTCTTTCTTTCTTTCTTTCTTTTTTTTTTCTATATTCAGGAAAAGCAGAAAATTTTATTTTCGCGACTTGATATAAGAAGGCCGCATCGTCTGCTTCTCTGGTAAAAGACTGCATCCACAAGAGTTCGTTCCAGTCAACACAGAAGAAACAGCACGATATTTTGTGCTCTCCCACGCAGACTCGAACAAGACTTTGCCTTTCCCTGCACGACCCCTTTGTTACTAGACCCTTACCCATATCTCCTGTCTTCTTTTGGTGCCCCTTATTTCTGGGCCACAGTAGTCATCACGTCTCAGCCACGATGGACGGACTACCAACCAATATCCTAGAAATAATTTTCGGCCTCTTCTGCACTCACTGTACGGGGCAGCCTTCGGTAGTCCAGACTCTTCCCTGTAATCACTGGAACTCAGAAGAGTTCCTTTCAGACGACGATTGTCTTCATGATACAGCCTCCTTGCGCGCCCTGTGCCTCACGTCAAGGGCCTTCCGCGCCATTGCACAACCGATTCTGCATCATGAGCTCGATCTGACGACAAGCAATGACGATCAAAGTTCTGGACGCACTCTCCTTCTTTTCGCTCGCACCATTTCGCAAAATACACTCCTGGCAGGCGCGACACAAAGGATCACTTCGATCCGGGGGATCGACGGCTGGACCCCATCGTACAAGGAAGTCCACGATGTCGTCTCGAGAGTTCTTCCCAACTTCTCGGCCCGTTCCCAACTCGCGTTGACATCATGGACGCAAACTGATGACGCGCCGTACGATGATTTGACCATGATCTCCACTGCGTTTTTACGGGCCTTGAAAATTCCCTATATATATGCGGATTCCGAGAAGAGCTTCGTTTCGAATGCGCTTCTGGCCATTGTCATTGGACTGTCGCCTCGTCTCTCGTCCCTCAGCCTATCAGACCATTACGTGGACGCGCCCGAAGTCTACAATTGCGTATTCGACAAGATGCAAGTGTCGCTCCTGCGGCTGAAGCATATCTTCTACACGGTCACTCCCATGTACGCAATCAATTTCGTCGTCATGACCGCACACCTCGAGGAGCTCTATCTCCATGATCTGCAAGGTTTCTACGGCAACGTGCCGCGGTTTCCTCATCTACGCGTCCTCCGAATATATTGCCAGCACAGGCCGAGCGACGGCACTGATGTTGTGGAAAGAATCATCGAGGCCTGCGATGGGGAACTCCAAGACTTTGCCTACTACCAATACCATCCCTGGCTGGAGACGCATGATTTGTTGAGCCGCAAATCGCCGACGATATCGGCTGCGTGGAACGACGTTCCCGACTTGAAATGGAGTCTGAGAAAGCACAGAAAGTCTCTGAAACATCTGCATCTCGATGTCCAGCAGTTCTGCACGGTCTGGGACGACATTCCCTCCCTGGCCAACTACGATAACGTCGAAATCCTGACCATTTCTCCGTGGTACGCAAACTGTTGGGCCTTCGCCGACAACGACACCGCGGGCCTGCAATGGCTTCTTCCGCGCAATCTGCGCGTCCTTCGCCTTAAAGGTCCCCTATTCACTGCCCTCTGGAAGCCCTTGCTGTTGAAGGTGGCACATTTGGCGCTCTTTCTAATCCAAACAGATGAGACCTGCTTGCCAAGTCTGACAGTCATCGAATGTAGCATCTTTGTCTACAGACAATGGTTTGCGGAAATGATAGATGCATTTTCGACAGTGGGCATCGAATTTAAAGTACCACGGTGCTTTACCACGCGCTATTCAGACAATCATGGACTTGAAGAAAGCCTTAATTCGCTGTACTTTAAAAAATAACACAGGCATACAGACCAAAAAAAAAAGACAAGATATATATAGACGAGACAAATTATATCAACCTGCTGGCGACTTTGAATTTATGATATTGGGTTTATAAAGACTGTCTAGAGATGGCATCACGGAGGCATTGGTGTTTGATAGTGGCGTGGGCTTACCATTAGATTAGCATATTTCTACGTCCCTCTCAATTAATTATTAACCTTTACTTTAATTATTCGCCCTCTTCCCCTCTTCCCTTCCACATCCTTGATTCGAAAACCCCGCCATGCCCGTCGCCAGCCTTTCTACCTACCGATGAGATAATCCATCTAGCCAAAATAACACATCAATAACATAAATATGAAAGTGAACCCTCTCTATAACTCGTCAATCCCAAGTTCTAAACGTGACGCCGTTTCAAACACCAGGTAGCAAAGACACTGACCCTTACCCACATATTATCGTGATGACAGTTTTTATTCTTTATTTTCTAGTTTCCTCTTTATTCATTATGTTATGCCTTTTTTTTAAAAAAAAAACATCTTCTATGCTCTCGCTCACACTCACACTTACATTTACATTGACCTTCGCACACTCACTCGGACACACTCAGACACACTCATATACAGTACGCACCTCTGCCCCCCCCCGCAAACCAGCCAACAAAACATCAACATTCCATCTCCGTCAGTCAGCATTACTTATAGACTGACATTTTACACCACAGCGTCTCCATCCGACACCCATAGCACTCACCATTCATACCGAGTCGGCAGCCAGATCACACAATCCCCAGTTTACAAGCCGCGGATGGTCATATCTGTGGTTTCGTGCTTGGCCAGTTATCACCGCTCCTCACCGGCATGGATGACTGCGCTTGCGCTAATTCCTGTTCGGCAGCTGCATCGTCTTTTCAGATGATGCCATGCTGGACTTTGGGATCAAATTACCTGGCCCGTGACGCACCGAGACGACATTCAACGTCGCGATACTGCTTACACGGTATACACATATTCTTCACGCAACAGTGCATCTCGCAGCCCAATAGACGCAACTCCTCTTCAAACGTGTTCTGTTGTGTCTGTTATGTAACGACCCATCTATCTCATGCCATGAACCGTCCATCCCAGCGAATGCCATCCTGTCCGTCAATCAAAATAACATTGGAAACAACCAGCCAATGAATGCCTTTGAGAAAATACCGCCATGCCGTATACAGAAGAAAGACGAAAGATTGAAGGACAGGAAATAAAAACAAAGAAAAAAAAAAGAAGAAGAAACAGACAGAAAGAGAGATTGAACTTTGAAAATTTGGGTCTGAGTGATGTAAGACGCCAGCCAGCCAGCTGGTTGACATTGTACTGGACACCATCATGCCTTTGAAACGCTTGCGCCTCACCACTTACAACCCCCCCTTTTTTTCATATAAGTAAGTGCCAACCTCATTTCTATCCTCATCATCCCTTCGCTGAGCTCGCTGGTTGTCTCATGCTATGCCACCGCTGCCGGTATCGCTGTAACTTTTGTGGAGTGTACATCGTTCTTACATCGATCATCATTGTCTTGCGTCCGATTCTGTACATGATTTGGTCTTTTCCTGACTTTTTCACCATGTTCCTGAGGATCGGCCGCACTTCTGTTGTCGTCTTTTGATTCAAGTTGCTCATACTCATCACAAATCGACCATTTCTGGGTGCTGACTCCTGTCAGTTCATCTATCTGTCTCAATCTGCGCCGTAGAGTCCCCAAAATGTAATTTCAACAAGATCATGTTGACTGTATCCAACCTCAAAACTTTTTTTTTTTTCATTAGCAGATTTTCTCTCTTTTGTTGTCGCAAACCGTCTTGCCAGTCCATACAGGCAGAGAGTTGTCGCTGTGTCTCTCCCCCCCACCCCTTTTTCCTCACTTTAATCGCGAGTGTTTCAACCTCCTTTGCGTTCTGCCTCATCCTTGGGCGCCACCTCTGCATACGAGGATTGAGTCGCGCAAGCAGCATTGCTGCCCTTCTTCTTGCCCTTTCCAGCAGCCTTTTGCCAGCCATCATTTCCCTCACTCTTTGCAGAACGCACGTGTCCAGACTCGCGTAGCACAGGCGACTTAGACGTTGAGCAGTTGGGTGGCTTTTGAGATTGCGACCAGTCTTTGGATGGCGCTATATCGGCAGCAGTCTTTGTGCCGTTGTTCCTTTCGACATTGGTGGGCGGTTTGCTATAAAGCCAGGTAGCGGATACTGCCTCGTTGCCGGGCTTTCGAAACGTACTCGGCGAAGGTGTTCGTGTTTCGTACACGGGAGAGAGGTGTGGAGAAGCTTCCATTGTCATTGGCTTGTTGCCGACTCGACCGTCTCCGATAGCAAGATCCAAAGGTGCGATGATTCCATTTTGGGGCTGTCGAGACATAAGGCGCTGTCGCGCAGATGGCGACAGCCGTGCCGGATGACCATTCTGCACCTCTTGTTGATTCAGTTGGTTGCTCAGATAGAACGAATTCATCATAGCGATCCGTTCTCTAAATGATGCATCTTCTGAGGGCTGAGGTTGTCCCCTCAGCAGCGGTGCGCTGGACCCGTTGACGACGATGGGAGGCCGGTCGACGAGTACATGTGATGTAGGAGGAGGAGGGGCAGGAGGCTGCTGTTGCTGTTGCTGCAGGGGAATGGTGACAGGCGCCTGTATGGGCCAGACGGACAGATTGCCAATATTGAGAGCATTGTCCTCGTTGTGAACTAATAAAGCATCTTCCTGGCTATTGGGCACCCAATCCCGCTTGTGGGATTGCCTTGGAAGCGACGCGGCGGGACTCATTATCGTCCGTAGGCCAGATCCGTTCACCACCAATGGCCTTGTCGATGATTTATTGGGTTGACTGCCCGGAAACGGTGCGCATGCCAGCGGTGCTGAGGCTGGTCCGCCAACTGAAAAGGCGCGACCATGTCCCAAAGGTGATGGAGATCTTGAAGCCCGCCGTATCCGTCGATCTAGGAGCGTTTGCGGGAGCTGGTCTGTCGAAAGCCGTCGTCGTCCAGGGCTGGTCGTGGTCGACTGAGCGGCAACATCACCAAAGGCAATGCCGTTTGTCAGATTTTGCTGCTGGTGGACCTGGCTTAAATTTTTCATTGGGCTTATGCTTCTCGCTTGGAACAGGGGAGGTGACTTGTCGTCCAGCGAGTCGGGAGATCCGGAAATGGCCTTTGGAGCCTCCTCGAAATCAGTATCGTCGGATATGAAACTTGGAATTGGGAGTCCATTAGCATTTCTCGCAGCTGCGATAGCCGCACTTGTTGGAGTCTGACTGCCAAGAGCGTGATGCCCTGTGCTGGAGTTTGGAGGTGGTGACCGTTGCGCAGGCTGGGACTGTGAGCGCAAAGAGCTACTCGGTGTTGTGGCGCCTCCGGCCCCTTCAGCGGAAGCAGAAGATCGTTGAAAAGACCGCCGCAAGTCTTGCCCGGGCCCGGTGGCTGCAGTCGAGGGTGCGGCTGAAGCTGCGGGTACAGGGGACGATGAGTAGGTGCCATACGACGTTTGAGGAAAATAGCCTGCTGTATGACCCAAGTTCAATCCATACAAAGTCGTAAAGAAGTCGGGACGTAACGTCGTGGCACTGAGAGGCATGTTGTCAAACGAGTTCGTTCTGGACCGATCAGATGATTGCTGGCCCCCCGAGGCGGCACTAGCAGACATCCTTTGCGGCTGGCCCATGGCTTGATGCTGAAGAAACGTCGGCGACTGAGCAAGCAGCTGAAACTGTCGCATGCTTTCCTGATGGTACGCCATTTGCGTCATCAGATCTTGCTGTGCGCACTGAAATTGATAATGCGGGCTTTGAAACCACGACATGTCTTGCTGCTGTATCCCAAGTGGTGTCATGAATACATTTGCATCATATGCCGGGACACTCGACGATGCCCTGCGATTTGACCCTCCGTTTCTGTGGAAATTATGGTTGTGGTTGTGATTGTTGTTGTTATGATGGCGACCGCCCCTGTAGTTTCCTCGTCCCCCGCGACCCGAGTGTGTTTGCGACGAGCTTCTCAACAATACAGGACGGGGTTGCGGTGGTGGCCGCGTCCACACACGTTCCTCCTCTTTAGGGAACACGTATTGTTCGCACGCTTCCTCCAACTTTGCCTGTGACAACAAGTCAAAAGCCCGCCGAAGTTCCAGATGAATTCCACGAAAAGAATACTCGTCGACTGTGTTGCCTAGATTACGAGACACGTTAAAAGGTTCCTCCACGCACAGCTGATTGTTGATGGCGTAGTTCCATTTCTTCTCCTGCTTTGTGACCAGTTTCCCTTGTCTCACAGAGAGAACGTGCTTGTCATAATCAAACTCGTGTGCGTAGAAGCGAAAAAACTGGAACAAAAGTTCTGCTGACGAGGATTTGTTCTTGTTTCCAAAGCCCTTGATTTTCTTCAAGTTATCCGCAAAATCGCTTACAGTTCCATCCGACTTGGGCAATTTGTAAGGCATCTGGTGCAGCGCCGGTAGGACAGGTGGGTTTCGAATCTGGAGGAAGGCAATAATAAGACAAATCCAGGTGTACGAGCTGAGAGTCCCACCAAAGGCTAACATGTGGAATGACAGGCGATCTAAATTAGCAAAACTTGTCTGGGACGTGCTTTCAAGTGGTCCGACGAGCGATTGGAAGTGCTTCGTTTCTTACCAGCATCATTTACAACTCTTTGCCTTGTCCAATACTTGATTACCATTGCCAATTGTCGAACGCGCGAATCGGTCTCCACATATGTCCGAACCATGCGGGTATTTTCGAGGGCAAGAGTATTGTTGACGTTCATGTCGCAAGCCAAGCCAAGTTCAGGATCCCAGATCTTGACAATTGGCACCTTGGCCGCGGAAATACAAACAACTTTTTCCATTCCGCCTGAAAAAATGGGCGTCGTCAGTATACATACGTAGGGCTATAAAGATAAAAAACCTTGAGGCTGGCATCTTGTGAAGGGGGGTCGGTGTCACATACGTCGCGCCAAGAGATTGGCAATCATGCAGACGCCTTCCAATTCGGGCCACGACGTCGTGATACAAATATCGACTGCCCATAAATTAATGAAGAGGGAGGGAAAACGTTAGCGATCATCTTCCTTCAAAATTGAAAAAAAAAAAAAAAAAAAAAAAAAAAAAAAAAGGTCTGAATAGCGCAGAAGTCCTATTCTTTCATCAAAGCAATAGTGATAAGAACTTACGATCGGAATCATCAGAGCACAATAGGTTCCCAGAAGACCCAAACAAATTGACCCGAATGTCATGACCTGGCCATTCGTCATTCAATATCTTCTCCAACTTATTCACCAGCTTTTTCCTTTTTTCTTCGACGTGACTGGTAGGTAATAGCCTGTCATAAACCTCGCGCATATCGGTCGCCAACTTCTTCTCCTCTTCGTCTGACAGTTTGTTCTTGACAGTTCGCAGATCCAATTTCTCGAGTCGATCATTGCCCACAGAGTAAGGAATCCTGCGTCTTGAATTAATCTGCGCGGTTTCGTACTTGCAGCCGCCCAACCTCGGCGGTAACGGCCGCAACGATGGCAATGCACTATTTGTTTCAGAATAAGCTGATCGGGGAGATTGCGGACTGGTGGTAGTGGTAGGCGAGGGTTCCCGGGACTCAAACGAAAACTGGCGGGCGTGTTGATGAGGAGTGGAGGGTACGGAGCTGGAATGTGCGGGACCATTTGACAGCGTCGCGACGGCATGAGATCTCTGTGGTATAGTTCTTGATGCTTCAGCAGGCTGTTTGGGCGGCATTTTGAGCGAATTTTCTTTGGGATTTATACCCAACCGGTTGTTCTTGTCGGAGTTGAGATGTGCGCGGCTCCCATTGCCTCCCGAAGTGACTCCTTTGTTGGCCGATCCGTCTTTCAGGGACACTCTGCTAGATGATCTTGATCTGGGGCCAGCCTGTACGTGAGGAGAGGACACAACGGGAGGCAGCGGCGGAGTCTGCAGTCCACCCCCACGCGCGGGCGAGATGAGCTTATTGTAGTGCAAAAGCTGGGCGTGGTAGATGTTCTGCTGGGGAAACAAGAAGGGGAGGAAATCGAGATGGGATGAGAGCGATGCCGTGGCCCCACCAGGGACGGGGTTAGCAGTTGCGTCCGGAGGACTTTCCGACGAGGGCGAAGGCGCGGAAGGGTGGTGGACCGAATCCAAGGAGGCGGATGACGAAGTTGCCGTCCAAGGACTAGAGGAATAAGGATGCTGAGATTCCGAGGTCGCAGACCTGGTGTCCATGAAGCGGATGAGCCTCGGACCAGGTTTGGTAGGTCACGCGAAGGAACTAGCCGGTATAGAGCTAGTAGTGCTGAGCGTCCTTCGTCTAGGTGGCGACTTCATAAACAGAGAGCAGTCAGAGAGAGAGAGATGTACGCAGAGCCAGATTGAAGCAAGTCGCTCGCGGGGTAGAGACGGCGAGCGAGCTTATAAAGAGACAATGACGCTTGAGCAAGTGCACTGTGCGTTGAGGCCGCGGAATTTCATGCCTTTGCATACACGCAAGTTCGAATGGTCGGGTGTAATTGTTCGACTTCCAATAGAGGTTTTGGTGTCGAGGGGCGGCAGACTGGACAGACGGAGGGTGGTTTGCGTGGGGACAGGAACAGGTACACAGAGACCGAGGCTTGAAAAGCGGGTTATGGATGACTGTCGTCTCGTTGTCTCGGAAATGGAAATCGACCGTGGACGCTCTTACTCGGCAGTGAATTTCAGAGGTAGGAACTGACCGAAAACGAGGAGGGGCCAGGCGAGTCGGTGTTGGCAGGGATCGAAGTCGAGGAAGGAAAGACTTGGATATTGTCTGCTCTGAAGGAGAGAAAAGAGAAAAGAGAAAGAGAGAGGGTGAGGGAGAGGGAGAGGGAGAAAGAGAGAAGCCGGCGGGCACGCAGACGTGGTTGGAGCAACGACGACACTGTGGGCGGAGTGGAGTAGTAAGAGGAGGCGGAAGAGGAACGGGCGACCTGTGCAGCCAGAAGTCGAAACGGGGTATCGCAGAAGGAAACTGATTGAGCCGCCAAGACAAGAAACGAAGGAACAAGAGAGTGGCAAAAGAAAAGGAGAAGTGGATGAAGGACCAGACGTTAACAGCGGACAGACGAGGACTCTGGTATGCGTGGCAGGAAGACGGCGAGTGGAAAATTAAGCCAAACAAGGAAAGAAGAAAGTTCAGTCGAACAGAAGGAGAGTCGGCGGAAGGCAAGTGGGCGGCGAGCGAAAGTAAAGGGGTCACTGGGCTGTAGTGTGTGGTCTGCGGTGTGTGTGTGTGTGTGTGTGTCTGTCCAGTCGAGTCCTGCTGATAGTTTGGTCTGGTGTGGTCTGGTGCGGCCTGGTGCGGCCTGGTGCGGTCGGAATCCACATGCGATTGACCAGACTGGAGCACTGGCAAGCGCCCAGCGCTGAGCGTCTGGAGGCGCCAGGCGCGACGCTGGGCGATGTTGCTGGCTGGCTGGTGTGTGCCGGCACGTCTCCGGCTTTCAGCAATCAAGGTTCAACGTCCAACGCTCAACGTCTAATGTTTTATGCATGGCGCATCACCACGGCCGCCCTGCCTGAACGAAATCGACGCCAGCAGCGGGCGAGGGCAGCGCAGGGACAGAAAGGTTCAATGCTCAGCGCTGGTTCACCGTCAATTTCAACGTCAATTCCAAAGTCTCAGTGCCGCCACGATAGGTTCTGGCGACCAGACCTGCTGCCCACTGCTGCGCACCCACCCAAGTAGTGGATACCTAGGCACCTGGATAGGTACTTGCACAGATACCTAACCTGGTGCCTAGGTACCTAGGTAGGCACTAGGTTGGCGCTGTTGTGACTGCATGTCTGGTGTGGTCTTGCGGGGAAGGTGCATCTAAGAAGGAGGAGAGGTACCTGCTCGGAACTCAGCAGGTAGCGAATATGCCTTTCACTCCACTCCATACTACTCTGGCGGATCTTGATCTTCTTACATTGACAGGATCCAGAAGGCAGGCGCCCATGCATCGAAATCCAGAGCAGCTAGACAGCTCTAAATCGCTGGAGCTGAGGCATCTGGTCCATCCAGCACTGGCTGTAGCGGTGTTCGAGCTGACTTGACACATGCAGCGGCAGCATCAGCATGAGCATTGTGATGACAGATGAACCAGACGCACAAGCCGCGGCGGGGCAGCAAGACAAGACATTGATTGACCCCAGTGCCTCCCGGTCTTGGTCCGTCACGGGTACGGCTGACGGGTGACAGGTGACGCAGGGAGGGAGCAGGCTGGGAAGTTGCATTCCATACATGGCGGCCAGTCGCTGGTACGGGCTGACTGGGCTGGGAGAGGAAGCTCGATGGAATGGGCTCGATGGAACGGGCTCGATGGAACTGACTGATGGGCGGGGTGGGCGGGCATAGGCCGTGAGGTAATATTGAACTTTGGACATTGCACATTGCACATTGGACATTCACTCACTCCAGTCTGTCTCAGTCGCGACACCACCCACCGATTGACTGCTCAACAAGCTAGGACAAAAAAGAATGCGATGCCAAGCACTCGCCCCGGCGTATATTCATCAGGCTGCGCGGCTGGTCGACGCGTGGTTCGCGACGCCTCCAAGGACAACGCAGGTCAATGGCGTGGTTGAAGCCGAATATGCCCTGGTGCTGACTGCGGGATCGGCAGTCAATCGCGCATGTATTGCAGACAATGTACCGTCGACTCTAGTCGAGTCTGATAGTTCTGACATCTGACGTCCTGTCGGTGTCTGGCATCAGGAATCCGGAATCCTGTAGGCACATGGGCAGAGTGCAAAACGCCCCGAGGCTTGGGATTGGCAGGCTGGTTCCAAGCGCTGTTCAAATCTCAGCGACAGTCGATCAAGTCAAGAAGATTGACACTATCGATCCCTCTTACCCATCAAGAGAGATGGATCTGGGCCGCCAGGCATCATGGTGCATGGCTATGTGTGTGCACTGCCGAGTCTGGCATGCCGCCGAATCGGATCTCACGGCCCCGCGCTTTGGCGTTGGCCATTGCCGTCATTCATCTCAAATAAGCCATCAATAGCTCAAGTCGATGAAGAGAATGGCTAATTGAGGATGCTGCTCCCATGCTGCTCCCATGCTGCTCCCATCCATTTGGTCAGCGGCTAGAGGCGGATACGCGGGGGTCCGCCTTGAAATACTATGCGAGATGCTTGCCGTCCTCGTGTGCACCGCCTTGTCCAATGACTTGATCGTGCTGCGACAATTTCCAAGACATCTCCATCGGAATGAATCAGTACGTCATGGTCTCATATGATATGTGCATACCCAGGTTTGTCTACGGGATGACGGCGGGGAGCGGAGCCGAGGAGCCGACCTGCGCGTGCGGGACTGGCATTATTATGTGTATGTGCATCTGTACATGCATCCATCACTCGGGAATCAAATGAGATCGAACAATATGTACGTAGCTACCTATGGTCATGTCAACCGGTGCGCGTATTCCCAATCTATACACGTGTACTACATGTGATGTGCATGACATTGAGATCACGAATCTGCGCATGCCCGGCATCACCAGGGCGGCCCAGACCCGCCCACTCAACTCACTCAACTCACAGTCCGTTCTCAACACCGACACCAACACCAACACCGACATCCGAATACCACGGCCGTGGTGGCAGAAGACTGATCCATGAGACGGATTCTTTCGCTTCTTGAACGTCATCTCCGTGCCCGTCCCCAAGCACAACTCTTTAAACAAGGCGCGATGGTCCGATTTGCTTCGGTTCAGCCTAATGAGGTGCAACAAGAATCTTCAGCCTCGTCGTGGTGATACCACCATCCCCATCCCATCCGCCCCCCCCCCCCTACCCCTTCCTCCATCTCGCCAAGATGCCCTTTCCCCATGCTGCATCTGTTTTCGAATCCCTTGTTCCATGTCTATCTTAGTTCGGGACAAGACTTTGAAATGTCCCCATCGTATCAGGCTCAAGTCCCTTAAATCACACGGTCTCGAGCCAACGGTTCGCGCGACCCCTATTCCCCACCCTCGAAGGGGAAAATAAATAAATAAATAATAGAAACCCGACAGACGCCACTTTTGATTTATTCCCCTTGGATTTCAACCACTTAGCCATTTCTGTCTTTCGTTCTTTCTTTTTCCTTACTTTTCCCTTGGTCCTCCTTTTGCCTATTTTCTTCTTTTCCCCACAGTCCATGTGACGTAAATGCCGGTCGCACGCAGATTTGCCGTGCATTTTTCTCCAACGTGATGATAGATATCCTTCAGTCTTTTTATTGTTCCCATTCATCCAAGTCATGCCTCGTCCGAATGCGCTGTCGCACCGCGCTCGGCAACACGGCAAAAAAAAATGAACAGTGCCCCCCCCTCTCCGTCTACTCCTCTTCCCCCCCCCCC
>SRPZ01000189.1:0-56060 GCA_018360255.1 Claviceps maximensis
AACAGCAACAGCAACAGCAACAGCAACAGCAACAGCAACAGCAACAGCAACAGCAACAGCAACAGCAACAGCAACAGCAACAGCAACAGCAACAGCAACAGCATCACGGACAAGCTCCTCGTCCTCGTCCCCCGACACCACCCTTTGCCGAGCTCCAAGGCACCGCCGCTCCGGTCCACAACCCCGCGGCTTCTCCTCGTCCCTCGCCCGAAAAGCGTGTCCCTGCGGTCGAATTACCGGCATCGCCCGCGCCGTCGGGGACATGGACGTGGTGCGAAGACGGAGACGCTCGGCCACCGGGACCCGGTGATGGACATGGGCGGCGGGGAGACGCGGCCGAGGCACGGGAGCGGCAGCAACAGCAGGCGAATCCGTGGCCGTACCATGGTCCTGCATCCGGGCATGACGAGAGCGGACCGACGGCGACGATTTATGCTCCTGTGCGGCAGCGGCGGCAGCACGACCAGGACTGGGGGCATCAAGCTTTGGCGTCGGCGTCGGAGGATCACCGGGGCGATGCGCCTGCCGGGCGGACGGCATGGAGCCATGCACATGCGGATGTACATGCGGGCGCCGACGCCGACGCACAAGGAGCCGCCGGGCCGTCGGGTTCGGGCCGTCACGCGTGTGCGGTGCCCTACCGGTCTTACAGACCCTATCGACCGCCGGTTGCTGCCGCGGGTGGGAGCCGGGCGACGGCGGGCGCCGCGCCGCATCACTTTTACGAGCCGCTTTGTCTGGGGCGTGATTTTCTGGGGGCGGCGGCAGACACGGTGGCAGATACGGCGGCAGACATGACGACAGACACGGCGGCAGACATGATGATGGGTATGACGATAGACATGACAGCAGACACGGCGGCAGATACGGCGGCAGACACGGCGGCAGACACCACAAACACCACCACAGACACCCAACCCCCCCCGGCAACGACAGACTCGTCCCCAAACCCTACGCATAGCCTCCATCTCCTCGATCCCAGCCGCTCTGCCACCCAAGCTTCTTTGTCGTCAGCGTCAGCGTCATCGCCGCCGCCTCCGCTTCCGTGCCGCCCCCAGCACGAGCCGAGTCCTTCTCTGCCTTTCCCCCGACCAGCAATCGCAAGTCCGTACCTGGAGCATGACACACAACCACGCACGCCCCCGGGCCCGGATGGTCCTCCGCACTCTCCCCCGCCAGCCTATTCCTCCCCCGAACATGGCCGGCCCGACGCGCAGCCTGATCCGGCCGTCCATCACCACCATCTCCCGCCGTACTCGCCTGCCGTCGTCCCCTCTGCTTGTCCCGCGAAGCCAGTCCACGCATCCGCCAGCAGCAGCAGCAGCAGCAGCATGAACGACACGACGCCTCCTCGCGCCACGCCTCCAGATAGATTCCTCCCCGGCAGACTCCCCCCTCCTCTTCCCCCGAGACGACCACACGGCCCCTACGATGGGTTCGGCGCCGGCCCAGCCAACGCGACTAGCTACCCTCCTCCGCCGAAAACGAACTACATCCCCCAAACACCGCCGGCGCACCCCCCTCGTCCGGGACCAGTGTCCGCGCCGGCATCCAGCTCCCTGGGCAACGCAGCAGGACTCCTCTTCGGTGCGTCCTCGGCAAGGAAGTGGCTCGACAAGACCGGCCACGTCCTGGAGAGGAGATTCGAGGCCGTTCTGCAGGGCCCCGCGCCTGCATCTGCGTATGGGTATGGGTACGGGTACGGGTCTGCCTCTCGGTATGGACATGCATTTCCGCCGTCCGTCTCGGTGCCTTCTCGTCATCATCATGCCGGGTCATCGACCGAGGCTCCCGGGCCGGAACCCGGGCCAGAGGGGTCCGTGGAACGGCAACGAGGCGGGTGGTCGTGATTCTGGCTTGGCAGTGGTGGAGCGCGCCTTTGCTTGACATTAAGAGCGGATATCTGCATGCTAATTTTTTGTCTGTTCTTCCTTTTTTTTTTTTGGACGCGTAAACCACTTTCCTTGTCTTTGTAAAATACGTGGCTTTGTAGAGGATAGTATTATTGTGTAGGAAGTGGGCTACATACACACATTGAGTGTCTACATGCTTTATGTTTCAAAGCGTACATGACAAAGTCTCACCCGTCACCGAAAAAACAAATCACTCCTGAGGAGCCGACAGATGAGACAAAAAACCGGCCGGCCAGTTGGGACCCGGTTGGTCGAGGATGCTACGATTACTCGACGGGCAGGTCGTGTGGCATTAGGAGTGTGACCGGCTGAACTACTTATATGTGCATGTTGTTGTATGTACGTATGCGGCCAATATGTACGGGAGCAGACTGATGGCGTCCATTCTTTTCTTGCTGCCTCGATACCTAGGTACATGCCTACTCGACGTCGGCTTCGGCTTCGGCTTCGGCTTCGGCTGCCTGCAATGAACAAAGACTGACGGAGACGCACGGAGACTGGTGAACCGACGAACCATGGGGGTGGGGAACACTGAATATACATATCTCCGTGCATGTGTCCATCTGGCATCCACGATGCACCACTCCAGCCAGGGCCAGGAGGTGGGCACTCCGATTCGGCACTGATCGATCTGGTGTGGGCGATGGGTCAGCGTTTTTTTAGAAACAAAAACAAAGTAGATTCATCTTGTTCTCTTTCTGCTTGACTCACGAAATGGGTAAAATCTATGCATGTACATACATATGTACATACATATGTACTATGTATCTATGTACATGCGTATGCGTTTGCACGTAAAGCCCAAGTCACCCTCACGTGCCTGATCAAGATACCCAAGACCCAAGACCAAGACTGTCTCGTCATCAGCCTGATAGAGGTCCCCTTGCCCTGTCGCTTGTTAGGCGGGCATCGTCATGCGCGAAAACAGGACGAATGAGATGGATTGGACTTGTGAGCCCCCCGACTCGCTCTGATTGCCAGTCAGTCAGTCGTGGGAGATTATGCCGCACGGCAGATGAAGATGATGCAGATGAATGTGGATTGCTGAACACACTCCGGGGACAAAAAAAACAACAAAAAAATTAAAACCAAAAAAAAACGAGTCTGATAATAAGAAATAGTGGGGCCCGTCAAGGGGAAAGCCGTCATCGATCCACATTTGGGCTCCAGCATTGAATTTGATGCCTTGCAATTTATGGAGCGGGGGGCCTGCCATGGCACGACGGCATGTCAACGACGGAAAAGGGGAGATTTTTTTTATTATCGTATTTGTTATTGTATTTTTTTATTCTTGCATCTTGTCGTTGTTTCTTGTTATGATCGCCCTCTGTTCCTTTTATTTTTATTTTTCTTATTTTATTCGTGGTCAAAAAGCCCAGCCAGCCAGACGTTTGTCGACCGAATGACGTCTTCGCGATCACCACAGTGTCTGGCTTCCCTGAATGGGCTCAAGCCCGCCAACCTGATCTCTGCCGGCGGTGGTTGGGCTCGTCTGGGAGTCAGGGACATCCCCTTCTCGTCCTTCCTCGGAACAAGAGTCTACCCCTCTCTTGCTACCCGACGTCGAATGGATGAACTGACATGGAATTGCCTGCTGGATTCGTCCGGATACCAACTGGGCGGTAATAAGGCCGGTCGGCTGACTCGCCCAGAGGCACCATAACCAGCATGTGTGCAGCGACGAGGCCGCTTTATGTACATAGTATGTACATATGTATGTTTGTACATGCGGCTACTGGATAAACAGTCTGATTGCACTCGATTGATTGCGCTGCCGAAATACCTGCTGCATCGGCTGCCGACCGGAGATGAGGCTCTCGAGGTCTGGGCTGGTCCTGTCGAGCGGGAGCCCTTCATGTTGGGGGTTTTTGCTGGTCAACAATTGAAGGGGCTTGCCACCTGACGGGCCGACACAGACATGCTGGGCTGGACGTGTAACTTGTCCCGTCGTGGCATTCGTGCTTGTGTAGCCGGCCTCTGGGACGATGCAGGCGATGCCATGGCGTGAGGCAGTGAAGAACAGGGAAAAATCAGTTGTTGGCCGCGGCGTTGTGATGCTATCTTTGTGCCGTCTGTTTCTTTTTCGTCGTCGTCGTCCTCCTCCTCCGCGGCAGGGCTGCCAATCAGGGGTGTCCTCGCTGCACGGCCTGAGCCCTGCCCGCCCCCCCCAGACAGACAACGTGGTGCTGTGGTGCTCTCTGGTCTGGTGGTGCCCGACTGGATATCATTCGCCAGGCACCCTCCACCCATTGGCGGCACCCAGATTAGCACCCAGTCATCCCAGCCGCCAGTGGACATCAGTTGAGACCACCAGACCGGGCCGGACACCAGACATCCATCAGCGTGGTCTGGCTGGCCTGGCTGATCTTTGTCTGCTGCTGGACGGTGCATGTGGCGCGCTGCATCCGTCCGCTTCAGCGCTCTGGCTTGACTGCCCGGCCAACCCCGTCCGCCGCAGCCTGTGGTCTGGTCCGGCCTGCGCTGCTCGTGCTGCCCCCAAAAAAAGCGGCCGTTCATGGTCTGGTCTCGTGTGCCACTTTTCAACATTGAATCGTCTGGTTGATGAGCATCAAATTGATTCTGGTCTGTCCCGGCCCGAGCTTCCCTGCAATGGCCTCCAGTCCCTCCAGTCCAGTCCAGTCCCGCCATCCATATGCAGTCGTCTCGTCTCGTCTCGCCTCGCCTCGCCTCGCCTCGCCTCGCACTCGCACTCGCACTCGCACTCGCACTCGCACTCGCACTCGCACTCGCACTCACACTCACACTCACACTGCCTCGTTAGCTTGACGGCTCAACAGCCAAGCCAAAGCCAAAGCCAAAGCCAAAGTCGCCAGACTGACTACCTGCCTCCCTTGCCCACTCCGCCCCCTCCCTTTCATCGTCCTTCACTTCTTGCCCGCGTCTCATTTTCCCTCTCTCTTCCCTTTCCTTCTTCCTTCATTCTCTCTTCTCTCCATCCCAACAACCCCCCACACAATCGCAGCTCTTCCATCAGGCGCCGCCAGCTTTGTCTGGCCAACCGACACAAAGACGCTCGACTGCCCCTTCTTCTCGAGCCTCGAAAACAAAAATCACCTCCATTCTTCTTCCGTCTCGATTCTTCCCCGGCCGCCGTCTGCCCTTCTTCTCCCTCACACCCCATTTGTATTACATTTCCTCCCCTACTTTGGGCAGGCTCTTTGATCGTTAGCTCTTCGGCCACCGCCCAACCCAAATCCGACCCCCCCCGCCTGGGCCGCTCGAGCCTTACGACGGTGCCACACTAGCCGCCACCACCAGCCACCAGACGCTTCTGACCGCTTCCCGCAGCAGCAGCGGTTCATCATAATCCAAGTGTATCGCACGCAGCTTGTATACCTAGGTAGGTAACTAGGCAGGTAAGCTGATTCGGAGTCAAGTAACGCGCGCGCACACAAAGACACACAAACAAAAGACCAAGAGAAACAGCACATTCACGTCTTCTCCCTATACAACCACTGCTCTGCATCTCTCGTCCTCAAGTGACCAACGACGCTTGTGCGAGCTTCTCTCCCATTTCCTTGACATTCATCCTTCAGCCCTAGCCTACTGGTGGTTTCGGCGTCGGGTGGTCGAGGCTGCCAGCCAGGCCACGCCAAGCGGCACATTGCACATTGCACATGCAACCAACATCTGGTGGTGGTGCCGGCTGGTGGCATGCCTGAAGCCGGGGGCGCCACCAGCCGCACTACCACCTGCACCACCCAGCTAGCACTACCAGCACCAGCACCAGCACCAGCACCAGCACTGCATGCCAGCTCGAGTTGTTTCGGCTTGCCCGCCTGGCAACCACAACATCTCTTGACCGAAAGATCTGCACCGCCCGAACTTGGCCCGGTGGCGTGGCAGTCTTCTGAGCCTTCCGCCCGCCTCGCATTCCCTTTCTCCTCCCAAGCTGTCCACAACCATCAATCTCCTCCTCCTCCCCCCCTCTTCATTCATCACCACGAGCGTCGTTGCCTCAATTGTTCATCGACCTCAATCTCGACCTCCATCACATCCACGCTGAGCTCGCACACCCGTCATTCGCTTGAACTCACTAATCCAACCCACTGCAGTCGCTCTTCAAAGGCACGTACGACCGTGATTGATTGATTCACCTAATTCAACTATCAACCATTTTGCCACATTTGCAAGGACAAGCAGTCTTGCAGCTGAAGTGCGACCATGACGACCATGGTAAGTGATTTATTGAGAGTATTCAATCCGAGGATACACTTTCGGCCCGGTTCATCTGATGACAACTACTTATTCAAAATGTGCAGGATCTTCGCGTCGGTAACAAATACCGCATCGGCCGAAAGATTGGTTCTGGCTCTTTTGGCGACATCTACCTGGGCACCAATATCATCTCTGGAGAGGAAATTGCAATCAAGCTGGAATCCGTCAAGGCCAAACATCCTCAGTTGGAATATGAAGCACGTGTCTACAAGTCGCTCGCCGGTGGCGTCGGCATTCCATTTGTGCGCTGGTTCGGCACTGAATGTGACTACAACGCCATGGTGCTCGACCTTCTCGGTCCCAGTCTCGAGGATTTGTTCAATTTCTGCAACAGAAAGTTCTCCCTCAAGACTGTTTTGCTGCTTGCCGACCAGCTCATCTCCCGCATCGAGTATATCCATGCCAAGTCCTTTATTCATCGCGACATCAAGCCCGATAACTTCCTCATGGGCATTGGCAAACGTGGCAACCAGGTCAATGTGATTGATTTTGGTTTGGCCAAGAAGTATCGTGACCCCAAGACTCACTTCCACATCCCTTATCGTGAGAACAAGAACCTGACGGGCACCGCCCGTTATGCTTCCATCAACACTCACCTGGGTGTCGAGCAGTCTCGTCGCGACGACATGGAATCCCTTGGCTACGTCATGCTTTACTTCTGCCGTGGCTCTCTTCCCTGGCAGGGTCTCAAGGCTGCTACTAAGAAGCAGAAGTACGATCGTATCATGGAAAAGAAGATGACCACGCCCACCGAGGTCCTTTGCCGTGGCTTTCCCAACGAGTTTGCCATTTACCTCAACTACACTCGCTCGCTTCGATTCGATGACAAGCCAGACTACAGCTATCTGCGCAAAATCTTCCGTGATCTATTCGTTCGCGAAGGCTTCCAGTATGACTACGTCTTTGACTGGACCGTTTATAAGTACCAGAAAAATGCTCAGGCCATCGCCCAGGCTGCCGGTCAGGTCAATGCGGATGACGAGGAAAAGGCTCATGCTTCACGTACCAATGCTGCTGGCCAATCTGGTGCTGCCAAGCCCGATGCTATTCCCAGCTCTCGTCGCAAGATGATGGATCGTCCAGTCGCCAGGGTACACACTCCAAATTCCAGTCGTGCAATAGGCGGCAGCGACAGGATGTGAGTGTTTTCAGCCCCGCCTTTTTTAACGACAAGTTTTTCTTTCATCTTTTTTTTTATCATACAGGAGGACAGTTTTTGTGCACGCGGCGTCGTCGATGACTGTACATGATGACTGCCGATTAGAAGGAAAATGTGCTGACAATCTATGGCTGACTCAGTGGACAATAAACAGGCTTCGCTCTGCTTCAAAGGGAGCGGCTTATGCCTCTGGCAGTCAACAACCGAAATGAAACCGTGAACATGGCCTGTCGCTTCGTCCTCTCTTTCCTTGGGCTCATGTGTCGTCTCCGGAGCTACTGAAAGGGGGGAAATGGTCCAGAATATGCGATGGACTACTTCGATTTTGGCCCCAACGATCCCCAACCTACTTAGTCAAGAACACCAGTTCAACAGGAAAGGGGAGGGAAACCGCCTCTAGATTGGAAAAACTGGGGCTTCCGTCATCGTTTCATCACATGGTGGCGGCGGCTCACAGTGCATTAACGTGTCTGTTGACATATGGGGATGTTTCAGAGGACGTTGCGATTTCATTTTTGTCGACCTGCATATTTTTATCGTCACGCATTGCTTTATTTCGTTCTTCGACACATGTTAAGGTTACGACTTCACGCATGGCTCGGATAGGTTTTCGATTGACAAACAAGTTGTCTTTGATGCGCCGGTGAAGCATTCGTGCTTTCATCGCCAAACCAAAGCTATTTTTCATTGTCATCGATAGCCGCATCTGAACGGCATGTCCGGTAATTCCGATGGATTACCACACTCAGTCTGACCACCCACGCCAAGGTCTCTTTCGGTCTCAGCCTTTATGCTGCTATCGATCGTGCTTCGACGTCCCAAAAGCTGCCGTCATCTTTGAGCAGTCCCTTGACGTTGCAAGAAGACACGCGAGGTCCTCGGAAGACTCCTGTTCCGTTGTCTTCGGGAACATATCTTGGCTCCAGTCGTTGCGGTACAGCTGCGTTTGATTTCCCCTCTTTCATCAGCACTTTCTTATCTTTCTTTGGTCTTTTACACTCACCCATCGCCTTTAATTCAACATGATTTCTTTTCCTCCGCCACCGCTCTCGAAACTCCGCCACCAGACAGCTTCTGGGGAGGGCCGACAAGTCAGTCACGAAGAAGTGGTCCGCTGCATAATTTCAAACATGGATTGGACAAGAATTATGTGAGGGATTGCGTTGCATCTGTCCCTCCACTACTTCTCGATTCATTTCTATCTGGATCACGTCACATCACATCACTTTACCAAGACTCGGTGCTCTTTTGATCCGTCGTCGCTAGATATGCCAAACATGATCAGTGCATGATGGTGTTTATACAACAGTCATTTCAATGGACGATTGGTTTTCACGTCGCTCGGAGTGCGCCTATTCAATTTGATGTGTAATCACAGATGCATTAGGTTGCATAGCAAGTTGGTCGAGGTTGGCACAGAACACAGACAAAGAGATGCGCTGGATCAGGATCGGATTCAGGAAGAGGGTTGAAGCGGGAGTGTCTCTACATTAGGTAGCTACTTTTCAATAATTAAGTGCTTGTTCATTTCCTTTCGACAATACTCATCCTTCTGCGGGACAATGTGACTCGGACTTGACAGGAAAATTAGGTGCTTGTTCAGTGAGACCGAGAGAGCGAGCGTATGTACATGTACTGAAATCGGAGCCTCCTGAGTCTTGTGGGGTCGAATTCGAGGTGTGGGGGACCTGGACTGGTGAGTAGTCGTGTGAGCGGGCATGGGCGTGGGAAGACTCGAGAGAGAATTAGGAGTACGCGTAGTAGACGATTCGAGCACTCGACGGCGAGGGCGAAGCATTGATAGCATAAGGGGCGTGAGGGACGTGAGGCATGAGGGGCATGAGGTCACGCGGAGCTTGGTGGCTTGGCACAGCCCCTCGCTCCTTCTCTGCGGCGAGTGCGAGGAAGATGAAGTCTGTGTGAGCAAGAGGCGGCATGGCCGTCCTTTTTATTTTATTTTTATTTTTATTTTTATTTTTATTAGTAGTATTAGTATTGTCATTCTATTTCTTTTCGATTTCAGACCCCATGATGACGGGACGAGCACATGCGAACCAAGGTCAGTCAGTGCATTCGTCGTTGCTCCAGTCTGCAGGCAGGAAGAGACTGAGAGCGAGCGGTGAGGAACTGACGAGTGGCTGCCGCGGCATGAATTGTCATTGGCGGCGAACGAAGCTGGGCGCTACGTCTGATGGGAATCTCAAACCCTCTCGATGGTCTGAAGTCGAGAAGTCGAGACCCTTGCTGTAACATGGCGCTACACTACATTGAATAACAAAGCACCCAACACCGACATGTCTGTCTGCTGCATAAGTGCTGCGCACTACGTCCGTCTCCACGTCGTCTCCACGTCGGCTGCGTCATTCTATTTCCCTTGAATGCCTTCCACCGACTAGTAGTTCCTCAACCTGCTTCACATCACATCACTCACATTCACGCCCAACGTCTCTGCACGTCCAGCACCTGCACCTGCATCTGCATCTGCAGCCATGCCGCCGCCGTCGCCGTCCACAGTCGATCTGTTGGTCCTGACCTTGAATTGCGCAAAGTCGTTTATCCATGTCGACGTCTTTGCCAAGCATATGCACAGTGCACTGGTTGATAATGCTACCGGATTACCCGATGTCGTCGTTTTGTAAGCACGACATCTCGTCTTTTTTTCTTTCCTTTCGACACCGCACGAGGTTTCACTCATTGTAATCATGGTTTTGAACATCGTGAATATCACGAGTCTTAAGCTTGCGCTGAACTATCTCGTAGATCTCTGCAGGAGGTTGCTCCGTTAAGTCCATCCTTCATCGGAAACTATTTCCTCAATCCGTACTTTTCTCGATTCGATGAGGCAATCAATCTTGCCGCCCAACGAATCCAGCACGGTGGCACCCAAACCACAGCTGCACAAGATGGCGAAGCTGGCGAAGCTGGCGAAGCTGGCGAAGCTGGCGAAGCTGGCGAAGCTGGCGAAGCTGGCGAAGCACAACTCGAGTCCGTAGTCTCCCTCTCACCTAATCTCGCGGATTCTGGCTCCGGTTCAGATCCAGTCCCAGATTCAGACTCAGACTTGGAACGACGACGTCGACGACGTCGACGACGCCACGACGAGCCCTATGCAAAAACATATAGCTTGATCAAGGCACACAACGTTGGATACACAGCCATGTTGCTTTTTGCAAAGGATCCTCGACGCATACGTAATCTAGAAAACGCTGAAGTCGGATTTGGCGCCGCCGAGATGGGCAACAAGGGCGCCGTCGGGCTGCGAACTCTGTACGACGTCAGGGGCGATGGAAAGCAGGCAACAGAACTAACCTTTGTGGCCACTCACCTGGCTGCCATGGAGTGGAATTTGCCGCGAAGAAACGCCAACTGGGCTGCCATTATGCGGAAATTGACTTTTGGAGATCCCGAGGCAATACTCGACGAGCTGAAGGGATCCGAGAGTACGCCTGCGCCACCAACACCAGCCCACTCGGGCGATGGCAGTGTTGATGAAGAGGACGGTCTGCGGGAGCACCACCGCCCGCTGCTGCACGACACACACCACAGGGAACATTTCCAAGTGCAGCAGCGCTTGCATGACATATCCGTCTTCAAGCCTTCTTCTCACCTATTCGTTGCCGGCGACCTCAACTACAGAATTTCGACATCGTCTCCGCCCCCGGATGCTGCGTTTCCGAGTCTGGACCCCGCGTCGGAAAATTATTACCCGACTTTTCTACCCTTGGATCAGCTCACGCGCGAGCGAACAGCCGGTCGGACGATGCACGGGCTTTCAGAAGCAAAGATCCTTTTCCCACCTACATACAAATACCAAGTTCTTCCCAAAACCCCTCCATTTGTCGACGATGAAGACGAGGACCACGTCCCCTGGAAATTCGCACCTCATCGATACCCCAGCTGGACAGATAGGGTCTTGTATCTTGACCTTCCCCCCTGGGTCCCGCAGACCAAAGAGCCGCCAAGCGAGCCATCGTCATCATCACCATCATCATCGCCATCGTCGTCGTCGTCGTCCCGCATCAATATCCTCGCCTACGACGCCCTCCCGGTCATGAGAAGCAGCGACCATCGTGCGGTCTACTTGAGAGCGCAAGTGCCGCTCATTCCACCCGAGGACATGGCGCCGCCGGAGATGCCATCCGAGGCAGATGGACTGGTTCATCGGAAAAATGAGAAGACGTGGTCGTCTGATCCGCGCGCCAGGTTACCCGTCGAGATCGACCCGGAGGCCTGGTCCCGCAGGAGGGCTGCCAGGCGGAAGGAACTGGTTACGGGGTGGAGTGCGTTTTTGTGGAGCACCAAGGAGGGCGCCTGGGTGTTGGCCACCTTGCTTGCTGTGGGGATGATGAGCTGGTTTTACATTACAGGGTAGGCTGTTTTTCCGTGTTTTATCTGCGTATTATGTATTGACTGGACTGCCTGCTCTCTCTTTGATTTTGCTTATCACGACATCACGAGAAAAGACGGTATTTTAAATGATGTAATGACACAGTAGAGGCTCTTTGATGTTTGCGAGAAAAACCCGCGGCGTGTATTTAGACTTGTGTTTTCTACGATGTGTATATGGGATACCCACTGCATGTACTATAAAACGGTCGGATAATGCAGAAATTCATCAAAATTATATAAAAAGAGAAAAAGAGAAAAAGGACATAGAAGTAAACGGGAGTTCCTAATGGGTACTCACATTAGAACGTCGTGATGTCGAAACCATCGGTGGTACAACAGGTCAGTGGATTCATCTGTGGTGCGTGGATGGATCGCACGAATAACTCACGCAATACTGCTCGCCCTTGCCCGGAATTACTATAATATGTAGCTAGGGTACTATACTTCATGTACGTATTTCTCTTTACAAAATTCACTAAAATAGATGGGCTTTAGAAATAATATGTGCCTCTGCGCGAGAATGGATTATTGGATCGGGTGAGGCCTGGGTCCGGTTGACTTGGACTGGACTTTGAGTTATTTTCTGGGCTCGGGAGTGAAATACTCGGACGAAAGAGTCCCATGTCATGCTATTTATGTGCTATTCGACGCAGACGAGTACATGAATTCCAAGTGGGCCTCGTCTGTTTCTTAAATCTTCTAAGATAAAGATACGGTGAAAAAGGATGCAGGGATTCCAGATATTGTCCGCTGCGAACCTGTAGATATTTACAAATATAAACCATATGAACAATGCATTCTATACTGCCAACGGTAGTGGCAGCGCTGGGGTACAATATGATATTTCCATGTCCGACGTCGATCCAATCATGCATGGCACCGATATTCTTAGCATCTCCTTTCTAAACGACGTGAAAACGTGCATTACATCAAAATCCGATACAGTGTTCATGGACATGCCGACAGGGATACACTTATCGCTTCCGTCACTCCCCTTGTATACGTAGCACCTCTTCTGGCTCACCTTCTTCACCATGGAGACATCATGGGGGGTCAGTCTCATGTGCAGGTCGCTCGCCATCAAAAGCCGGCAAAGTACTGCTCGTACTTTTTCGCCATGTCGTTAGTGTAAGCTTCCCTCTTGCCATCGTCTTCAGGATATATGTCGAAGCACTGCGCGTCGCCGGAATACCGTATCGGCGGTACAATGGGGCCTTGTCGCCGACGACTGAGCATGTCGTCCCAGTTCACCGACTGGAAGAAGGGGTGGGCTTTGACGCGGCCGGCGCCGCCACTGACGTTGCCGAGGCGGCGGGATCGGTCCACGGTGCAGAAGCTGCGGATGATGTCTTTGGCTTGGTCTGACAAGGGGGGATCTTGCGGGAATGTCACGGGCTTTTCCACAATTCTAGTACGTAGAGTTGGAGAGTTAGTATTGGCGTTTTATCGTCTCTCTACCTTACATCCCATGAACTTTGTACTTTGTCTTGCCCACAAATGCACGCATTATTACTCGTCAAGGAAGCATGTCAAGGAGGCATGTACTTACTGTCTGTAAATCTCCATGGGATTTTGATGCCAAAACGGTGGATACCCCGTTAGGAATTCATAAATCAGGATTCCTAGTGCCCACCAGTCCACTGCCGTCGTGTGTCCCTTGTTGTGAATGACCTCGGGAGCGAGATACTCTGGCGTGCCGCAGAGGGTATACGTCACGACGGGATGGTCGCCCTTGTAGCCGAGCCGCTTTGCGAAACCAAAGTCCACAAGTTTGATGTGGCCTTCCTTGTCCAGCAAGAGGTTTTCCGGCTTGAGGTCCCGGTACGCCACGCCCCCCTGCTGCTCGTGGAGATATTCCAAGACGAGCACAATCTCGGCAGCGTAGAAACGGGCAGTCGATTCGTCAAATCGGTGGAGCTTTCGGAGATAGCTGAAGAGCTCGCCACCAGGAACGTAGTCGAGAAGCATATAAAGAGAATCGTGGTCCGAGAACGAGGCAAGAAGATTGGTGATGAATGGATGGCCTGCTACATCGGCCAGAATAGATCTCTCGTTGCGGACATGCTCAACTTGTTTTAACTTGATGACTTCGGTCTTTCGTAGTATCTTGAGAGCAAACACCTCGGCATTGCTTGCGCTATCTTGCTCCAGAGGGACATCGGAAGCATTTGACGGGCGAACAAGGCAGACCCGTGCAAATGTACCTGCAAGAATTTGGGTTAGCAGAATGTTTTTTTTTTTTTTCACACGGAGAAAATGCCATGTTTGACATCATTTCGCCTGCATCTGCACCTGCACCTTTCTTGTAAAAGTCAACCGCTCTCCGCCACCACCCTGCCCCCTTGTCTTCTCATCCTCACACCCAACTGCACCCAACTGAATGAGACGACGAACCTGTTCCCAGCGTGCGGATTACTTTGAAATTACTAGGATTAAGTTTTTGCGTCCGTGGTAACGACCCGAACCGTCGACAGTTGTTTGAGTTGGCTGAGAGATCTTTCGATGGATAGTGACCTTGTTGACGGTGACGGTGTTCGTGCGTTGCTTGAGACGCGGATACTGCCGATGAAGCTAGATCTCTCGATGAAGGTAAAGCAGTAGGCGCTTGTGACTGAGCTACCGTGGCGGCCATGTCGTTGAAGATTGGAGTGGGAATTCCAATGGAATCACCCCGTCGTGTATTACCACCTGGCAGGTTAGTCGTTGGAGGTGGGCGATGGATCAAAACATGACAGAAAAAACGTATGGTGCAAGTCAAAGGGCACGAGTGAACACTACCTATGAGCCGCGTCTGCACAGGGAGCAGGAATGACAACTGTTTTGTCGCAAATGTGCTATTATTATCGTTTGGTCGGACTCGGTTCAGGTCCGGCTCATGGCCACTGCTGAAGTACGGGAATGGTTTGACACATGTGCGAAATGGAAGACAGGTTTGCAATCACAATCGCAGCGGTTGTGATGTTGATGTTGATGCTGGTGCTGGCGCTGGTGCTGGTGCTGGCGGCGATGTGTGCTTAGTGCTTTCTCTTTCTTCTCGAGCGACTTTGAAGTTTGCAACACAAGGAGGGGATTGCGCTTTAGATTCGACTCCAGTCCGCGCACTTGGTACCATGGAATGCCCCGGTATGGACTGTCTACCTGTCTACCTGCCGACCTACCTAGGTATGACCGTATGGATGACGCGGGGCGAGAAAGCAGCCCATGAATCAGTTGGCAGTCCAGTCAGTAACGGTTCTAACTCCAAAGCCCGTTGTCCATTAGATCGTGACGCCTTTCCCGAGCTGACGAGGGATGAGAAGATTCCAAGCTCGGTCCGTGGCTTGCGCGGGGCTTGAGCTACCGAGTAATGCGCCGATGTAAGGTTTCCCGCGTGGCTGGCTAAAATCGAGTAAACGGGTTGTGACTTGTTGGGGGGTTGACGAGAGAAAAAAGACAACGGGCGACGACGATGAGAAGCAAGCAAGCTAGTCTGGTCGCAACGGTTTGTTCTGGAGCAAGTGAAAAAAGACTGTTTTGTTTGTGTAGAGAAAGATGAAGGGTTGGGAGCGTCGGCTAAGAGCCGCCCGCCGGCGATGCAAACAAGACGACGTCAGACGGAAATGGATGGAGGCGGCGGGCGGGCGGCGTGCGGGCGGACGGGGCTGGACGGAGTTCCCTGCTGGAGTGCTTGAGTGCTTGAGTCCTCGAGTCCTCGAGTCCAGTCGAGTCTCGGATATTGGGACGACAATGCGTGACGTCGGGCGTGCCAAAGACCCAATGCGGTGGCAGATCTCGGAGGGATGAGATCAACATGCATGCACCATGTAAGCATGTACATACTTACATACAGTATGTCACTGCAAACTGAACTGTCGGGGAAAAACGACGATCCCCGTACGTCTGGAGACGACGCGGCACAGGAGCGCCCTGCAGGCCAGACTGAAGGGGCACAAAATGTCACCCAACGAGCGCCCAAGACAGTCGGTAAAGTACCTGCTTCCACTACGTTTGACAGGGAAGCCATCGTGGCGTGTGCCTCGTCTGTCTGGTGGCAACGTGGCGTGGCGTGGCATGGCATGGGGCACGGGGCAGGCGCAGGTGGCAGGCGGCAGGTGGCAGGCCCTCACACGCCAGGTTCGATGACGCAACAGGTCATGGACGGCACCTAGGCAGGCAGGCACGGGACCCCGGGAGCGGCGGCCATGGACGATGGGAAGGAACCAAGGAAGGAACCAAGGAAGGACAGGAAGGACGGAAGGACGAAGGACAGCAAGGACAGAGTCAGCCGGCCCAGAGTTGGCGTATTGGGCGGCACGTGAGGCTGGCTTGCGACAGATGTCACCCGTCTGCACAAAGAGTCGAGCTCACGTCGGAAGGAATCCGTCATCCAAGAGCGAATGACTTTTAGCAATCCATCACACGACCAAACGACGTCATGTAGTTTTCGGGTTTTGAGGTCAGAGCTGACAATAAACAGTTTATAGTAATAAAAAACTCTGAAACTTGCATCCAACATCCGATGTGGTGTAGTGGCTATCATACTGCGCTTTCATGGTCTACCATTAAAGCTTCCGCAGGGATCGGGGTTCGATTCCCCGCATCGGAGGATCCAAAGCAGGGCATTCATTTTTGTTCTTTCGTTTTTCCCTAGTCGTCCATCCGAAATATTGATTTCGACAAGCATGAACCACTTGCTCTCCGCGTCTTTTTTTTCTCTCTCATCTTTTCCACTTGATCAGAGGGCTCTGGCAGCGCAAGCCGTCGACCTAGAAAATGGCATAGGTCAAGTTAATCCTGGCAAACCGAGACGTGACATATGCTCACCTCTCCGTGCCTGGCGCTGCATTTGAACCAATCAGCTCCCAGTGCCGTGCCCAGTCAAGCACCCAACAAGTGCTGTTGGCTCTGGACCTGCTGAATCCTGTGTCCTGCCTGACTGACGTCTGGTCCAATCCACGCCGGACCTCCGCCGTCACCTCGCTCGATGTCCCATCCTCACCTCATTGCACCAGCTCATGCATTCCTGCCCCTGCATGCAGTCTTGCCATACACCTCACTTCTCGATAACAAACCAGCAATACCCTTGATCAGTCGTCTGCTTTGTGTACGCAGACAGCAATACCCTTGATCGGTCGTCTGCTTTGTGTACGCAAAATATACGCTGCACCTGCATTCACCTCGTCACACACTCTGTTCCTCACGCAATCTCGGCGCATGAGCTGTCCCTTGCTCGTCATCCAAATTGCTCGCCCTCTTTGACACCGCCATGCGGCGTTGGTGATTGCGACCATGTTTTCCAACTTCACCAATATCGTGCAAAAGGCCCATCAGCTGATTGATCCGACCCAAGGCCTGAACCTGTCGAGCTCCGATAAGAATCCTTCCAAAGCGTCGCTATTCCGAAACCAGTTCCGCCTACCCGCTTCCCAAAATCCTCTATGTGAGATCAGTGCCGAGCTCACCATTCCCCCTTCCAACGCAACGCAGGGCGACAAGGACCACGATCGAGGATGGCACTACGTCGGCAAATTGCACTTATCCGAAGCCTTCCTGTGCTTTTCAACTACGCCATCCAGCTTTTCTCAAAGCGCTAGCACCTCGACATCGTTGGCGTTTACAGGACAGACCCATGGCGCTGGTCCGTGTGGGAATGGCTTCACGTTTCCATTATGTGCCGTGAGAAGAGTCGAGAGGTTGAACAGCCAAAATTTCCAGGTAAATTTATGCCAATATCAGACGTACTCTCCCATCTCAATTGGAGAGGATAATCGACCCCCTTCAGAAAAGAAAAAAAAAAAAGAAAAAAAGAAAGATGCAAAAGAGCTGTTTCTGACTTTCCTTTCTACTCTATTTTAGTTTGCACTCGCCATCACGACCTGGAACGGATTATTGGCCGAAAATACAAAAGACAAGGACGGAAGCAGAGATGCAAAGGAAGGACGGGAACAGCGATTCACGATTCACTTGGCCAGCTCCCGTCCTGAATGCGAACGTTTCTGCGACGGCTTAAAGAGGGGACTAAGAGCTGGCGTAGGCAATGTCGGCAAACTGCGAAAAGTGGTCGCAGAATGCTATTCTGAGCATCTGCTTCGGTCCGAAGACAGAAAGAATGCCAATCCGCCAGATGCTGGCTTGGGAATGATTTTCAGGTACCCTGGTGACCCAAAAAAGCTACGGGACAGAGCAAAAGTGCGGCTTTGGGCCGAATATCTTCGAGATAACGGAAGGAACGCGACTGTGATTCGCCAGCCAACATTCCATAAATTAATCCGGGTCGGACTGCCCAATCGATTGCGAGGAGAGATTTGGGAGCTTACCTCGGGCTCCCTGTACCTCCGGTTGGAAAATCCAAATCTTTTCACCGATACGCTGGCCAAGTTTGAGGGGCAGGAGTCACTCGCCATCGACGAGATTGAGAAAGATCTGAACCGAAGCTTGCCAGAATATCCCGGGTTCCAGAGCGAAGAAGGCATCAGCAGACTTCGCAGGGTTTTGACCGCATACAGCTGGGTAAACCCCGACGTCGGATACTGCCAAGCTATGAATATTGTCGTGGCGGCTCTACTCATCTACATGTCCGAGGCGCAAGCTTTTTTTCTTCTGTCATCTCTGTGCGATCGGCTAGTACCGGGCTACTACTCGACCACCATGTACGGAACGTTGCTGGATCAAAAGGTGTTTGAATCGTTGGTTGAAAGAACAATGCCTATTTTGTGGGAGCATTTGGTCAAGAGCGACATACAGCTGTCGGTAGTCTCACTGCCTTGGTTTCTGTCACTGTACATTAACTCTATGCCCTTGATTTTCGCGTTTCGAGTGCTGGACGTCTTTTTTGTCGAAGGCCCAAAGGTCCTCTTCCAAGTTGGTCTGGCTATCCTTCGCATCAATGGCGAGGATTTGCTGGACGCTGCTGATGATGGAGCCTTTATATCCGTCCTTAAGTCGTACTTTGCGAGACTAGATGAGTCGGCCCATCCCAAGTCAGAGAACCCCAAGCTTCGAGCCGTAACCAGATTTCAAGAACTCATGGTGGTTGCTTTTAAGGAGTTCTCAGGCATCACTCACAGCAGCATTACAGAACTGCGGTTAAAGAAGAAGGATGCCGTCCTGAGCAACATCGAGAATTTTGCCAAAAGAACGGCAATCCGGAATCTTGGACCCGACAGCAAGATACTCGGAAATGATGAGCTAGGTGCACTGTATGACAGGTTCTACAGCATTCTGTACGAAAGGCAGCAGCGTGACCTGATGATCCAGGAAGAAGCCAAGAGACGTGCCAAAATTAGCAGGCAGCGAGCGTCGGAAATATTCACTACAACGCCCAACCTCGTCGAAAAGGGCCGTGTCGGACTCGGCCCCAGTACGAACCGGATGGATTACGACGCGTTCCGGGAGTTTCTGGCTAGCATGTGCAAATGGGCCATCTCCGACTCGCCTGGGAACTCACGAAGTCGTACCGGGTCTGGAGAGGACAGGTTCTCGAAATCGAACAACTTGAGACGGACTCCTGGCGGCAGTATATCGTCATGGGGGTCGGGCCCGGAGCCTGCAGAGCATGAATTTCTCCAGCGATTATACGCGAAATGGGATGTGGATGGAAACGCGGCCCTGAGTTTGCAGGAGGTTGTGACTGGGCTGGCAGGCATCAAGGGCAAAGGAGATATCATGGGCACCATTACGTACTTTTTCGAGCTTTACGACGACGACGGCGACGGAAAGGTAGACCGAGAAGGCATTCTGCGTATTTCGGAAGCGCTGCTGTTTCTGTCACGTCGTGGTCTTGAAGGAAGTCTCAGCCCGGATGCATCGAGTGTGACTCTGCAAAGTGACAATGGCCATGCTCAGGATTCCCAGCTAAGCTTGCCGGCGAGCGTGCCAGTGAATGAGAGATTTCTGGGCAGCGTTAGCGGCTTTATTCGTCGATGTTTTGAATACGCCGATCCGGATCGCCCGCAAAATCAATATTTCAAAGATGCACCAATAGTCGCAGATCCGGACGTAATTGCGAACACGAATGCCTTTGCTATCGGAGAGGAGGATGAAAATGACGAGGAGGATCTTTTGGGTTTCGAATCACCTTTGGCATCTCCTACTAAAGCTTCCATTTCGAAGCCTGCGGCGACAGATCTTTTGTCAACCACGCAGATGGACTCTCAGACGGAAACTCAGAAGACAGGCTTGCAATCCCAGACCGACGGTCCCAAGATAGAGCTGCTACGTCGGGCATCCGAGGCAAAGTCTGTAGCCGCCAATGTGGCGCTCAATCCAGCTTCACCGATGCACATAACCTTGCCGACGTTCAGGATGGTAGTCCTCGCGGACGAACTTTTGGAGCAGTTTTTTGAATCCTCATTTCCCTGCTCATTCCACCTCATAGAGGGCCTACATGGCAACGGCTCGACACCACAGACCCCTTCACTGACGACATTCGCCAGCCTTGGCTTCAGTTCCAGGCCGCCGCTTCCAATTCATCCTGGTCCTCATGGTGCAGGAAGAGGCTTGCGCGGTGTTCTGGACAATATCGTGACGGACGGTATGCGTGTTGCAACTGAAGTACGACGCCGTATGGAAGAGGCCCAAAAAGAATTGGAGAACAATGCGGTGCCAGGCCAACGGGCCGATGAAGAGGAGGAAGACGATGACGATATTGGCATAGCTGTTGGCGCTCGAAATGGCCCTGGAGATGCAAGTGGAGATAATCGATCCGTCAAGAGCTCAGATCGCGACTTGTTAGACGGGTTAGATGCTGGAGCAGGTACTTTGAGAGACCAAGACCAGAGCCTCATCGATGCCGTGGATTCTAGAAAAGGGATTCCGCGGGTTGAGACAGTGGCACCGCCTGGATCAGGTGTGGTTGAGTTTGAAGGGTAGAGGGATGAAGGATAGAGCTTTGTGTGCAAGTGTGTGTGACTGCGCGCGCGACGTGTGGGAAAGAGGGGGTTTTAGGGGGAAGGAGTTTGGGACAGTTGTTGAATATTGAAAAAAAAAACGATGTATTCAAGCGAAAGATTCTGAGAAGGGAGCATCCTTTTTGGCAAAGGAAAATGGGGAGGGTTACAGCATTGGCTATGCGATGAGGACTTGGTTATGTTGGATTCTTTTTTTCATTACACGGAGGCTTGGCGTTGGCAGGAAAGGGTTTACATGCAATATACATACATGCTTCACATGTGTATCAGCCACGAGACAAGACTTAATTCAAACACGGGAAGAACAGAGTGATTTTCTTTTCTGGGGGAGAGCAGGGGCAGAGAGGGAAAGAAAAAAAAAGTCAAAAAGTTACAAGCCCAGCCGGCGGTTTTAGGTGTTCCGGTCTACTACGCAGATTAGATGTCGTAGCCCGAGGCCCTCATATCACTAAGCATCTTGTCAATCACCTCGCCATCCGCCACCATGCTCATCTGGCCGGCAGCCGCCCTCGCATCCACCCACCTCACCTTATACTGCTCCTCCCACGACTCCTGCGTCCCCTCGACAGGCACAGCCAACGAATCCGCCTGCGCGGCATACCAAAACACGACCTTGAAGGCCAGCGTCGACGCGCACCGATGATAGCACACAGCCAGGGGCTCACAACTATGCAACGCGCTCGTCACGTCCCCGGCATGCCCATCATCGCCGCCGGGTCCCAGGACAGCCAACATGGCGGGCGTCGGGGTCGCGCGCGTGGCAATGCGGAGCGGGAGAGGCCGGACGAGCAGGCCCCGTCTCCTCGTGGGCCTCGCGCAGGGCCGCGGCGTGCATGTTCGCCGATGTTCTTGCGGCCCTTGGGTAGCTGCGTGAGGTTGATGTCTGGGTCGTGGATGATGGCGATTTTGCGAGCGACGGATGCAGCCTGAGGAGAGGACCAGGGCGGGCGAAAGGACGCTTTTCATGAGGAATTCCGAGGGGGGAGGTGTTGTTGGAGAGGACGCTGGCTTGGTGGGCGAGGGAGTGTTATTGGGTGGTGTCTGCTGCTTGCTGGTGTTGTGGTCATGGTGGTGAGGCTGGGGGTGTGATGCTGGCGAATGTGTTTTCTGGACGTGAACCGGTGTCATGGTGATGGTTTTTTTTTTTTTTCGCCTGTTGCACCTTGTGTTGTAGATATAAAGCGTTTTGGAAGAAAATAAGACGCTTTCACGATTCTTTTTGCAGTGGTGGCGTTGATTTTAGTTGTATATATATATATACATATATATTTCCCCCGCTTCACATGTGAAACTATACTCCCGTTGCGAGCTTCTTCCACGTATACACACCCACACCATCGACCAAAACTCCCACAGATTACGCGACATGGTCCGCCCTCATATGCAGCCGCAGGCCACTCGCTCTGGGTGAGGGCTGGTATGCCATGTGCTTATATACACCATGTCATGTGTGGCGGTTGTTTGGACTCGATGGGTCGGGGACATGGCTGCGAAGGAGAGGGAGGGTGGTTCGCTTTATTGTTGGACATGAGATGTGATGGACTTGCTGTGCTTTTTTTTAGGGCTTTTTAATCCTTTATTATTTTTACTTTTTTTTTTTTTTTTTTTTTTCAAAAAAGGCAAAAACCCCAGAGCTCGACATGTGTCCATCAGACTCGTCATGCATGATTCTGAGCTCCACGCGGGGAACCCCGCCTCCGCAACACGACACAAGCAGCACTACGTCGTCTGAGCCTCATGTCACCGTCTGTTTTCCCGTTTCCCTCATCTGCCCGAAAAACGCCCCCTATCTATACGGACTCACTATCCCGCCATAAAAGAGAAGAAAGGGCAAAAAAAAATAAATAAACAAATAAAAAAATAAAAAAATAAATAAAAATCAATGTCGTCCATCCTCATCGTCGGCGCTACGCGTGGCCTTGGTGCCAGCCTCGTCAGGCGATATCTCCTGGAGGAAATGGATCCTGACCACCGCAATACCGTGTACGGGACTGCCCGGTCGAGCAGCCGTCCCGATGGGTTTCCGGACCGCGTCAAGTGGCTCACGGGCGTGGATCTGATGAAGGACTCTGTGGGGGACGACATTGTCGAGCGGATGGGCGGGGATGCGACTCCGCTGGCTTCTGTTGTGAGTTGCTTGCGATGTTTTCCTTTTTTTAACGATGTTTTCCTTTTTTTTTTTTTTTTTTAAAAAAAAAAAAACGTTTTGTTTTCTTCAAAAACCGGAAGAGTGGACTTGTCACGGTCTTCTTCTCCTATTGCTCGGAAAGAGCTCAAGATACGAGCATCTTGACCGCCAAAGTATATACAATATATACGCAGCTAAAATAACAATGAACCCCCCCCCCTTTCTTACTTTAATCAATTCAATTCTGAATTCATTTTCTCTTCCCAAGATCATCACCGCCGGTCATTTTTCCACCGAAGACTTCACCAAAGACTCCGGACCCAGCTGGTCCGAACAACAACGCATGTACACCACCAGCTCCGTCGCCCCCGTCTTCATCGTCCACAGGCTCGTCCACGCAGGCCTCCTCCAGCGCGGCTCCAAGGTCATCCTCGTGTCCTCCGAGGCAGGCAGCATCGGTCTGCGGCACGAAAAGGAAGGGGGCGGCAACTATGCTCATCACGCGAGCAAGGCGGCGCTGAACATGGTGGGCAAGTTGCTCAGTTTGGACCTGAGGGATAGGGGCATCGTGGTTGGGCTTGTCCATCCTGGGTTTATGAGGACGGAGATGACTAGAGGGGTTGGGTATGACAAGTATTGGGATGAAGGGGGAGGTACGTATTTTTTTTAAAAAAAAAAAAAAGTCTCGTTTTTTTCCGGACCCAGCAAGAACCGCTTTGGCTGTGAAAAGGAGAAGAGGTGGGGGGCGCTGCTTGTTTTTACACAAAAGCTGACACGTTTTGCTTCTTCTTTTTTCTCGTCACAGCCGTCACGCCTGACGAGGCTGCGTTTTCGCTCGTGGACTGGGTCAGTGGGCTGGATATGGATAAAACTGGCGAGTTTTGGGCGCCGAGAGGTCCCGGTGAGTCAGAAGGGTGCATGTTTGTCCTGGATGAGATGACCATGGGTCGACGGGTTTTGCGGAACATGTTGCTGACTTGACAATCATGTTTCTTTCTTTCAACCAGGCGATATCGGTACTGCTGACGCTACCATGGGCCAGAATCTACCTACACCTCTGCATTTGCCGTGGTAGACTTTGGGCGGACACGAACTGAGGAACGCATCATACCGGTACCATAGTGTGCATTCTCGAGCTCCAAGATTTCCAGCTAGCTGGCATGTAATGTAGTCTTAAACCGCGCACATGTTATGCTTTTCTCAACTCATCCAGATCCATTGTCAAGTACTCAAAGGCTCAGGAACCGACAAGGTCGAGGAAAGCATGGGGAAAATGAGGGAGGCCTCTTAGCTAGTGGTCGAAGTAGTCTTGTTCTTGTTCTCCTCCTCCACATCACTCGCAAATGCGGCCAGTATAGCCTTGCCCTCCTCTGCATCGTCGCTAACCCACGGCTTGAGCCCCATAGATGCCATAAAATTGCTCCAACCGCCGTACGATTTGCATATCTGGCGCTCGGTCGGCGTCAGAGGGGGCTCTTGTTGGGACAAACTGTCAGCCTTGCTGTGGATGTGGATTGGAAGGGGTGGCGAAAAGAGAGAGAGAGAGTGTGTGTGTGTCTGAACAGGGAGGTGGTGTTGTTGGACTGGATTCTGAAGGGTCGAGTTTGCATGCTCTGACTTACGGAGACTATCTGTAGCAGGCATCTTTTCTTGTTGTTGTTGTTGTTCTATTTTCTCTGATCGGATGATACGTTAGCGTCAAGCTTTCGAATCTCGCGGTTCTTGACAGGCTCTTTGGGCACATGTGAGATGAAATAAGAGTGGTGGGTATTCCCCGCAGATTAGGAGTTCTCGGTAAACTTGGATACTTGGGTACTTGGGTACTTGGGTACTTGTATATCGGCGACCGCCTTTGCTTGTTCCTGCCGCACAGCAATTAGAAGCCTCACGGTCATTGGGTGTCGCGGCCCCGAGCGGTCGCGAGTCAGTGCTGCCATTGTGAGCTATTTGATTTAATATCATGTATGTGATCAGCAGGCCTATGTGTGTACATGTGTACGTATACGACCAGATTATACTTTATGCTCTACACACAGCACAGTCAGGTGTGATGCAAGGCATTTCAAACAAGCGAACGCATCGATTTTTCGCCTGACCCGCCAAGCAAAGGTCGCGTGACATGAATCAATTTTTTAAGAAACGAGCCCTCGTTGCCGCCGGCATAAGGTTGTGTAGCCTCGGTGCCTTGTGCCTGGTGACGCCTGTTGACTCGAGCACGAATGGCGGAGGAGGCAGGCCTATCGAATTGCCCAATGTCGTTTGTTGGTGACGACGAGGTGGTAGACCAGACCAGTCGAACACATGTTGGGGCTTTCCCACCTTTCCCCGCCCTGGCCTGGCCCCTGTCGATGGTGTTGGCTGGCTTTTGATGGGTTTCCTGACGGTGGGTTCATTTGGTTGGACCTGATTTACAACATGCAGAGCTCAGGAGTCAGGATTCGGGATTTGCATTGCACATACATATTACTATAGGCATCCCTCAGGCAGGCAGAGGCGTCGACCCCAGGCGTCGACCAGGCATCAATCCCAGGCATCCAATCGCCGGCGGCCATCTCAGGCATCTATGCGAAAACCCATCCGGTCCAGGCAGGAAGGAGCGGCCCAAAGTTCAAACACGGTGTCTGCTAACACTGTGCTGCCAGGCCACGTACTGGAGTAATGTACGGTGCGGCAGTGATGGAGCATGATGTGATGGGGAGGTGATGCAACGATGCAACGATGCAAAGATGCAAAGTTGCAAAGATGAAAAACAGACAACGCCAAGGATACTACGACTGCTTGTCAACAAGGATGCAACAAGATGACGACGGCCAAACCGTCTGGTCCAGCCTGGTCTTCCTCAAACAAGCCACGAGGCAGCGAGGCCCCAGTCCCGTCTCCACCAGGAACACTCTCCACTAGGCGCGCCGACGCCTTGCTGGACAGGGCAAGATTGAATGAATGATTCAGATGGACGGGCAGTCAAAGTTCGATGAGCCTCCGGTCGCCTGCGCGGGGCCTTTCCTCCATCATCTCCCTCTGCTGCACAACGACGTCTGGCCTCGAATCTTGGAAAAGAATCCGGCCTGTGCCTCTATCGCAATTCATCATCTCTCCATCTTGTCGCGGCCCCAGCTGTTGCCAAGACCACCGGACCAGACAGACCACGGACCAGCCAGACCACACCAGACAGACCACTACACCCGTGTCTCGAACATCCTGTGCTCTGCCGTCGACAGACCTGGTCAGGTCTCCAGTCTCCGTCTCCAGTCTCCAGTCTCCAGTCTCCAGTCCACAGGAGCCCTCCAGGAAGCCCCCAAGTGCCCCCCCCTTCATCCCCCCCCTCCCTCCAAGTGCCTGCGCGATCTGGTTGCTCATTCCCTCTTCGGATTTCGTCTCCTGTCTCCAGTCGGCCAACCAGACCAGAGACCAGACCAGACCCCTCAAATCAAAACTCCTCGACCTCTGCCTTTGCTACTCCTGATCCCGCGCGCCCCTTTTGGCTGCACAACCGACTCCCAAGGGCCTGCGACGCATTTTCGTGGCGCCCTCTTTTATTAACTTTTTTTTTTACCCCTTTTCTGTTTATTTACGATCATCGGCATCCTCTGTCGATTCGCCTGCCAATTCCCCTCCTACCCCTTCCGGCAGTCTATAGCGTTTCTTCCCGTCATCTCCTGGCTGTAGCCGTCTTTCCGCCAGAGTCTCACGGCAAGCAGGGGAACTAGCATTACCAATCGTGCCATATTCTCTGGTCTCTCGGCCTTTTGGCACGAAGCTGGGCCTTCTTCTTTTCGCCTAAGGCTCAAGCAATCTTAACACCACTCAACACAGATAGACTTCTGGTGTCGGCTCTACAACGCGTTTTCCCGCTTTCTCCTATTCGCCAGGCATTCTTCTTACGCCGTCAATCCGTCACTGTTTCTGACCAGTCAAAATGTCTGGTCCAGGATCTTTCCAGCAAGGTAAGCAAGTTCTGCCCGACAAGCGCGTGCGTGTGTATCATCGTTCGTCATATCACCCCCGTCTTCTCCTTGTCAAGGGGAAACAAAGCAATCGCCGTTGCCAGCTAGCCAGGGGTGCCGCTCGATTTTTTTGTGTTGTTGCTTGCCCAGATGGTCCTTACCTTGCTGCGCGCATCGTCTGATCGGCCACACACGGGATGAACAAGCTCGCTGTTGTGTCATGTGGGAGGAGATTGTCGTGTTTCAAGTTGTCCGACTTGATCCGCCTGCCATCCGATCGAGCGCCCAAACCGAACTGACATATCTCTCTCTTGCATGAAAAAAAAACAGGGCAACATCCATCTTCTGGATTATCCCTCAGTTTATCCTCAAACAATCCCTTTCGCAATCGCGCCGCATCTCCAGCCAGCCTGGATCCCGCTCGCGCATCCCCAATCACGTCGCCTTTCGACGACCCCGCTAGCCGGCAAAGACCAGTCTCCCGAAACCCCTTCCTAGACAATACAAACCAGCCTCTCCGATCACCAGCTTTCATGCCAAGCCGACCAGAGCACCAGTCGCTCACCGCTGAGGACATATTCGTATGTTATAATATCCACTCCTACCTTTGTGCGCGCCCACTTGTGCATCAAAGGCAGCCCTTTTCTTCCTATTCTTCCCTTGAGGGCAAGCATCTGGCCTGACAAACACCTGTATGCTCATCATCCATAATCTACAGGATTCTTTAACTCTAGACGACAAGATGCCCAACGATAGGCTTCTCCCTGCGTTAACAACTCAGCGAAAGCCATCCGAACCGCTTCCCGTGTCTCGTGCCGGAGATGATCACCAGGCCGACAATACACACCGACCTACCAAGTCGACAGAGGAGGCCTTGCGAGCAAGGAGGCCCATGCCCGGTCCTCGTGCAGAAGCCTCGCCTCACCGCCGACCGCCTCCACAGCGTCGACCTCGACGAAATTCAGAGTCCTCAGTCATGGACCTCAACACTCTCCCCATAACACCCGAGGAGATGAAGATGATCGAGGCAAAGCGTCTACGTGATAGACAACGCGAAAAGGCAGCTCGGGAGGCTAAAGAGCCTCGGGAAGCGAAAGATTCCCGCGACGCTACTAAAGAGTCTCGCGAGGGACGAGAGACTCGGGACAAGGAACGACACTCCAAGTCGAGGAGCAAATCTGGACGTCCGAGCAAGCGAATGGACCTTATTGATCAGCTTGATGCAACTAGCATATATGGCACGGGCCGTGAGTACTGCAAAAGTCTATCATCACGAGCTGAGTTCAGACCAGGAGCCGTTTTTTTTTCTCTCGCTAACTTGACGGAACTATTTGACGGGCAGTTTTCCATCATGACGGTCCGTTTGACGCGTTGAATCCACACCGAAACAGGAGCAGTCGCCGAGCTCCAATGCAAGCATTTCCCAAGGACTCACTAAACAACTCTCTGGGTGGTGCTGGCCCCTTGAACCGCAATCCAGATCATGCTCAGTTCATGGGCAACGGAACTGACGAAGCCTTCCGCGACTTCGCCACCGGCACCAAGAACAAGAACGGATACAACTACCCAGCAGGGCCATCAGCAGCGGAACCCGCCATCTTCGATCCAATTTCTCGAGGCGACATTGTCCATGGTGACGAAAGTTATGGGCTCGGCACATCCACTTTCCTAGAAGGAACGCCGGCCGCCCGAGCTGCCATAGCCAAACGGCAAGCAGAACAGCAACAAGAATCGGTCGAGGGTGGCTTGCAGCGCAAGAAGTCTCTCGCCTCACGTATTCGTTATATCAATAAAGGCCAACGTGACTTTGCCCCATCTGGCAGGATGACCAATCCTGAACGCATCAGCAGCAGCAACAAACGATCTCCAGATGCAATGCCAGGGACAATTAGTGTAGGTTCCGAGTCAAATCCATTCTTCAGCGAGTTCGGCAAAGGGGAAGAACAAATGACGGTGAAGAAGAAGGAAAGGAAAATGTCTTCTACCAGTCCGCCACCTGTTCCACGTCGCATGTCAGGCTCTGCGCTGGAGCGCAAACCCACGGCAGATGGTTTCGTAAGCTTGGACGACGCGGCTCCTGCTAAATCCTCGGGACTCTTGGGACGCATGAAAAGCTTGAAAGGCGGACGAAGATCTAAGAACTCGGACGGCGGAAGTCAATCTGCGTTGCCTGGAGCGGGCATCTGAATCTAAACATTTTATATGGTCTTGAGAGAGCGGAGAGCCCCATGACCTTGTCCACTATAGACGGACCTCCTTTTCTGCTGGTAGAGATTCTGCGATTAGATTCTGACAAGGTCGCTGGCCTGAAAACCGACCTTTTGAGCGCGCGCGAATGAAGACACCACAAGCCATAAGACAGTTTCGCGATGGGTGAGAATATTCTTGTCGGAAGCGAGCCACATGCCGGGGTTTGTTCGTCGCATTGGTGTGGGAAGCTAGAGAGCCCTCTTGCACAGACAAACGCCGTCACAAACATTTAGAATCATATCCCCCGGCTAGGATGGACTTGACTCGATTGGTGCTGTCACAGCAAGGCAGTAGATTTGTTTTTATAGGCTTGTTTTCTCTTTTCTTTTTCTCTTTTCTTTTCTTTTTTTTTTTTTTTTGCTTTTGCGCAAGCTGCGAAATAGGGCAGGCGAGTTCTCGGGCTGACACATACGGGTTTGGAATGGTACAAACAAGTTTTAAAATGCTGGGCAGCAAGGAAACAAGGCGAACCCAGGGCTGGAGGGCTAGAGAAGAATCGATGCCGTGAGACATACTTAGGCAGATTGCTATGAGTAAATCTTTTTGGAAGTTGAAAGGACCATGATGTTGTGGATGCAGATGCACCGTACGTGAAAGTGATGTTTTGAGTCTATTTGCATGATACATGCTTGATGTAAGTCGTCTGCTGCCGCGCTCTTCCCAGGGTCCGGAAGCGGGAAAGCTGATTGGACAGAAAGCCAGCCGGACAGCCTTGGGTTGAACTCGACTAGACATGAAGGTTGATCACCTCTGCTCCTGCACTACACCATACTTGTTCTCATAAGGCGACCTTTTACCATTTTCAATATCCAATACTATGGTGGACCAGCTTCTCCGTGGAGTTGTGAGAGAGGGATCTTTTAGATATACGATTACGAAAGAAATCTAAATAAAGAGAAGATTGAAAAGAAGATTGAAAGGAAAGAAAAAAGCAAGGCAGTAAACGCCATGGACAATCACGACGACGACGACGCCAGCAGCTCATCCCCATCTCCCCAATCAAGAACCCCACCAAATCCCGCCCGTCACCGCCTCACCACCACCACCACCAGCAAAATCTCGTCCGCCCCCGCCCCCGTGCCGGCAAATGTCCTCGCCGCGCAAGAAGTACGACGGAGGAACACCCTTCGCGAAATCGGTCCCTGCAGATCTGGCTGCGGGGATCTGGACAATCATGTCCTACAGGGTGGGGGGTTTGAACGAGGTTGTGTGGTGGGGGTGAGTGCGGAGGAGGAAGAGGTTGGAATGGCAGTGAGTTCCTTTTTTTTGACTCGTCTTTTTTTTCCCTCCTTTTCTTTGTGCTTTGTCTTATTGTGTATCCTTTTAAGTTGAACTTGTAGTCCTGTATTGGCCCGGCCCCTGTTCCTCGTTTCATCGTCCTCCCGTTTCTTTTACCTTTGAATCATATGTTATGGATATTCTGTGTTTTGTTACAGAATTTCTCTTTCTCTTCCATTCGTCTTGTTCTGCTGTTGTATTCTGTACATCATAAATGCATATCTTAAAAAAAAGGAGGGGCGGATTTAGGCAGAAAGAAGGAAACAACTTGACTGATGATCCGATGATAAATAATAAATAATAATGAAAACCCTCGAAACATCTAGCTCGGCCTGCAGGTCCTGTCGCGAGAACTCCTCGATCAAAAGGCTTCATCTTCCCCAGACACGCCATCCAGAGCCCTCATTATCACGCCCCGACCGGCGGGGGAGGTTCTTCGTTCGCTGCGCGAGAGCCTAGACGCGCAGCAGCGGCAGATGGGTGCGGAATCGAGCGCGGGCGACGACGGCTGCGTGTTGGCGGATTGTCTGGAGCGGGTGATGCTCTCGTGTGTGTTTGACATGGATGGCCTTCTGGAAGTCCTTTCTGACGTGGACGACGACGACGACACGAAGTCGGAGGCGGGCGTAGAGAAGCACCGAATGGACATTCACGAGACGCGAGAGATTCAGGACAGCCAGGATGCAGAAGACGAGGGTGAGGTTTTATCAACGCCGCCGCCAGATGACAAGACCAGCCGGGACAGGAAAAACAACAGCATACCGTCTTTTATCCTCATTACGCATTTCTCGACTCTCCTGAGCGGCTTGTTCGCCCAGCGGGAACGACAGGCCGCGCATACGACCGTCTCGCAGGTGGGTGCCCGCCTCGGTCATCTATCCCGGAACCCGACCTCGAGCCCCCTGATCATGATGCTGAATTCCGTAACGGAAGCCCCTGCCGCGGCGGAAAGATGGAGGAAACCACATGCCCATGCCCAGGGGCCGTCGACGAACGCCGCCGCCACCGCTCTTGACCCTTCTCTGCAGAGCATATTCAGTCCACCCCTGCTGGACATGCCCGGCTACAACGCGGGGAACATGCCGCGGCGGTTGAAGCCCTCGTTTGGGCTCGTCTTTGCGCAGCTCCTGGACATGCATCTCCTGTGCTCGCGCGTGGCAAGGATGGGGCACGATCAGACGCAGACGGGGACTGGTCAACGTGATCATCACCGAGACGGAGCAGGACAAGATGGCCACATCAGGGCGAGGTTCGTGACCGTGATCGAGGTGTTGATGGACGAGATGGGCTTGTGGCAGGGCAGGAGAGGTCCGCGACCGAGCAGGGAGCAGAGGTGGACGGTTGTCGACGTGGTGAACGGGAGAGTGAGCTGTGCCATGTAGGCAAAACGGCCGGGCACATGATGAAGCAACATGTCTAAAACAACCATGTGTTGTATAACCTTGTTTCTATGATCTATCAAACGACATGTTTCGTTGCTATGATATTGGAAAAAAAAAGAGGGGGGTTGCGGGGGTTGGGTTGAAGGGGGAATACAAGAGACAGAGAATGTGTGTGAGAGACAGCTCGGAAAGGAAGACCCAAATATCTACTTGGTCGTCAGGCCAAAGGCCTTCTTGGCCCTCTCGAAATAAGCCTTCCTCTCGTCCGTGACCCCCACGCCCACACACTTCATGTACAAGGCGAATCCGTCATCCACGTCCCTGGCCAACGCGTCCCTGACGTCCCCCCCACACTGCGTCATGAGAAACCACGGGCCGGACCCGAAATTGTACTCGTCGGGGGTGACGAGGGCGAGAAGGTCGTTCAGCGTCTGCGGCGACTGGCCGTCGACGGTGGCAGAGGGGAAGAGGCGCGCGGTTTCGTCGCGGAGGGCATCGATCTGCTTCGCGTAGAGCAGGTTGTAGTTGGCCATTTGCATGTTGGCGGTGCCCTGGCCGGGGCGGCCGGGCGAGATGTTGTGCTTGTACTGGAAGTCGACGGATTCAAAGGCCATGAGGGCGATGACGGCGGCCATGAGGTTGGGGTTGTAGATTTTGTATTGGGCGAGGGACTGGACGATGAAGGGGGCTGCTTGCTGGGCGGTGCGACATTCTGTGTTGTCGGGCGGGCACGAGGCTGACCGGGGGGCGATTTGTTGGATGATGCGGACGGTGTCGAGGGAGGCGGTGGTGGGGGGTGAGAGGAGGAGAGGGAGGAGGAGAAAAGGAAGCAACATGCTTCGTGGTGGCGTACCGGACACGATGGCAATGGCAATGGAAATCCAAATCAACAATGGAAATGGGAATGAAAATGCAAATGCAAATGCAAACGGAAACGGAAATGGGAAAATCGCTCTTCGTCAAGGTAAAGATGGACCCAAGTCTATATCGCGCATATTTATAGCCTTGAATTCAGCGACCTTCTCTACGACCGCAACATCACGGACCAAGAAACAAAGACATCAACAAGTTTGTTCAGAAATGTGACGCACAGTCACAGGCCAATCAGCGACTGGAACCTGGATCGACGAGCAACATGACTAGTACCAATCAGCCCAGCCGGCGGCGGCGCGAGTCTCAGAGGCTAGAGCTATGCGACAAGTTCGTTCGGCAGCATTCATCCCCAGACTTCAAGCCGCATCAACTTTACATCGCACAACGATGAACATTTGCCTGCCATGCATGCCGCACGTACGGCAGCAAAACATCCTGCGATGAAAACGTGCTGTTGAGATACGGCTGCACCATGTCGGCTGTGTATCCCGCTCCGAGACTTCGCAGGATTTGCTTCCCGATGCTGTCGGACGAGAATCAGTCTTTATTTATATGCTGAGACGGCCGAGGTTTTGTTTGCGCAGGCGAATGGGAATAAAGCGGGGTTCAAAGGAGAAAATAAATATCAAGGTGGGATGACGGGAGACGCACAAATCAAAGAAGATGAGGTCGACCTTGGTCGGAGTGCTGCCATCTTGAGGAAAGGATGCCCGTGCTTCCCAGTATCCCGGGATCGGATAGCTAGGTATGGCAGAGTGCTCCGTATCATCGCCTGTTTTTTTTTTGTTTTTTGTTTATCCTTTGCGTTAGTCTTCTTTCCACACGGTCGTCCATGTCATAGACGTCTAGTAAAGCAGTTGGGTTCCTGCGCACCATCTGTCCCCCAATCATCCTTTGTCGTGTATCCAGGCACAATGGTGTCCTGCCGCCGAATCACACCGCGGGAGTGGCGCAGATCCCGTCGGCTCAAGTAGCCTAGCGTGGGATTTGTGCATTCATCATCAGGCACGCGCATCGACATGGAACGTTTGTTGACGACGCCCTTGTTCAGTCTGTGTATATGCAGAAAGTCAGAGTGATTCGTTTTTTTTTCTTGAAAAACGTCTTCTTCTCTTTCCCCCCTTTCGATAGCTTTCCTCGTCTATATAACCAAAGCAAAAAGGACAAAGGGGCGTCTCGTACTGATCAATCACCTTGGCGGCCTTGTCAAACGGCACGTCCCCAATATACATAAACACATCTCGAAAGGGCGACACGATAAAGTTGTCATCGTACGTGAACGGCCCCTTGTGTATATCAAAGCGAACGAAGCCCGTGTTACCAAGGATCATGCGCGCATTGTCCTTGCGCGTCTCGTTGAGCACGACCGCCGACACGGCGGGGATAATGACACCCGGGAAAATGTTCTTGTTCTTGTCGGTAAAGGGCGCGCAGTCGAAACAATAATCCTGTGGAGCACATCCGTATACCGTACCCAGCCTCAGCTCCTCGCGAACAGCGCTAATTTCGCCTGTTACGCACTGCCCAGAGTGGACATCAAAGCTGGAAGACGCCGACGACTTTTCCTGATTATGGTCTTGCTGCGTGTGGTAAATAAAGGTCTTACGATTCCAATCCAAATAGCGTCTCGAGTAAAGAAAGGGCGACTGGGCGTCGACCTTGGCCGGCCGCCATGGGTTCTTGACGCCGAGAGGATTCTTGGCACCTCGGAAGCCGCTATTGGAGGCGTCAAATCCAGACATAGACATCCAGCCGAGGGTTTCGCAGTAGCGACCGGACTCGATGCCCACGGCATTGGCGTCGTAGACGGCAAAGTCTCGGATGTGGCTGTGTCCGCCGAGGAGCTGGATCGGCGTTGTGGGATGTTCGGCGCGAATGGCGTCAAAGACGACCTGGAAGGTGCTTATCTTGTCAGTGGGCCGGACGGGATTGTGTCCGAGGACGATAAACATGTCTACGGGGTTTTTCGAAGTGATGGCGTTGATGAACCAGCTTTGCTTGATCATGTCGCGCGCCTTGATGACCTGGGAGGCATTTGAGTTTCCTACAAGATGAAAGCAGCGTATCAGTTTTTTTTTTTAAGTTTTTGTCAACGTCCGATGTAACACAGAACATCGTTGTCCTCAGCATACCTCCAAAGTCAAAGAGCACGCCAAAGGCCATGACCCGTAGGCCCATATCCGTGGTAAAATAGCGGTGCGTCACGCCGGGATACTCGTACGTGCCCGATTTTCGATTCCAAATTTTGACATTGGACGTGACGTACCTGTCACCCCATTTCTTGGCGTAGTTGTTGAACATATAGTACGCCACCTCTGAGACGTACAGCTCATGGTTTCCTGAAGGCGGAACATGTATAGTCAAGGTTAGGCTGATTCGACATCGCTCCTACATAGCTTGACATTGGCAGGGATAAAGATAATAACAAACCAATGGTAAGAAGGTCATAGTGAATTTCATCAAAAATAGGCATTGACTTGGCGCCATCCGGCTTAGTCGCATCCGAGAGGCCCGTTCCGTCGTGGAGATCGCCCGTGTCGACGAGCAAGAGGTCCACGCCCATATGCCGGGCCCTCTGCTTCATGTGGCGACTAAAGGTGACAAAGTCGCCCCAGTCGGCGCCATAGTTTTTCTCCTTGAGATGACCCTCCAGCCAGCCGTGGGTGTCGGTCTATTTTGTCACGTTGGTCGGTCTGGTCAGCTCACTGCCGTCATGCTGCCATCTCAAAGCCAACTATCTTGTTCTCCATTCCGCGCCAACACAACGGGGTTCCTCTAGCCAAGCTCACAGTGTGCAGAAAGTTGACCTGACCCCATTCGAGCGGTTTCTTGGGACCGTACGTGGCGTTTGGCGCGCCGGGTTGCATGCGCTTCACCTGTCGGACATGATGGACTCGGTTGATGGGACCGTAGCAGTCGTGGTCACCGCATGAGAAAGATACGGCTATGAGGCCACCGAGGGCGACAAAGAGGGAGCTGAGCATAGCTGACGTTTTTTTTATTCTATTGCGATGCTTGTCCGTCGCGATGCTTCATGCTGGACAACCCTGAGAGGGAAGCGCGCCGACAGTCTTTATAGGAGCTTGAGCTACCCATGTCGGATGTCTCAGTCTGTATTTTCCCCCCTTGAACGGCGGAGAAAGCGATCATATGGGGAATTTCTGCCCGGAATCCCTCTCCAGCAGACAAGCATGGAGTTATGTGGTACATGTATACAGTACTGTACATTATGTACACATGATATGTACAGTGGGATAACAGAAATTTTCGCATTTTCGAAAGTATCTTAATTCTTTTTATCTAATTAACCTAATAAAATCTAATAAGAAACTTAGTAAAGAAATTCAATCTAATTAAAAGAATATAGAGCTAGAGTATACTATATACTATATATTATATATATGTATATATTTATATAAGTAGACCGGTTGCATTGGATAAATTTGAGATACCTTTAAAAATGCGAAAATTTCTGTTATCCCGCTGATGTATGTGTGTGTCTAGTGGGTATGCCGTGCGGATTTGGAATGTTGCACCGATGCTGACAGCCGAGTCTCGCGGCATCTCCCGTTTATTTGATGGGAGAGGCTGAGCCTGGGCCAGAAGAAGCAATTCCAGCTCAGTGTGTGTCTCTTGCTTCGTCAGCTGTCGAATCCTCGACAGCGGCTGAGAGCCTGAGAGTCATTCTTCATCCTGTCGGGGAGAGGAGTCGGGCCATGGGGTCCTGGCGATTGGCCATTCTTCTGCCATTTATTATGCGCCTGTCGATCAAGTCTGTGCCACCAGGTCTGCGCCGGGTATGTCGATTGCCGATTGCCGATTGACGATTGTCGACTGTTGAGCCTTGAGTTTTGAGTTTCAAGAGTCTTCGAGACCTTTCCCAAGGAGTCAAGGAATCAAGAAACCCCACTTTGCCGCCGTGACATGGAAGTGGGAAAGAGCAAAGCAGCGTCCTGCACTCTGGATGCAACACCAAGTAATGAGCGGACACGTAGGTACGTACTCGTAGTCCTGAGACGATATTTGATGCATTAATTATTATACTCTGCCACAGGTCGTATCTCTCCCATTTTATTTCCTCTCTCTCTCTCTCTCTTTACCACTTTCCCTCTTTGTGAGCGCCCCTTGTTCAATGTGGATGCCGAGAGCCTCGGACCTTGTGCATATGCGGCGTGCGCATCACGATGATATCACCACTGCGTCGCACTCACGAGTCACGAGTCACGGCTCATACCATCAACCAAAAAGTCAATGACGCTTTTCTCGAGTAATAAAAAGAAAAGAAAGAAAAGACTGCCACTTGCTATATGATCAGCACTAAATACATCCGAGCATCAAACACCTGGGACAAAGTCCTGTTTCCCTGACAATTACTCTCAATTTTATTTTCTAAAACTTAAAGGAACCTTTTTTTTTTCAAACAAGAATCAAAGTCGAACGCACACAATGTCAAGAGCAAGAGCTTTCAGCATTGCCGGCCTCGGGGCAGCCTTCGTTGGCGGCACCATCTACGCCACCCGCAGTCCTCAGAAGCAGAGCGTCGCCGAAATGAAGAGGAACAAGGCCGATCGCGCGCGGGATCTCGGCCTCGGAAGCGCAGGCGTGGGAGGCACTCATCTCACAGGCGGCCCCGAGGCCGGCGCGGCACCGTCTCGTCCTGATGATGGCGATGATCATGCGCAGCGGGTCAAGACGACGGCTGAGTCGGGGGACAAGCTTCCTTCTGGGGGTGTGGGAGGGGGTGAGGGCGCGGGGGGCTCGAGTGCTCGACGGACGGAGGTGCCTTTTGGCGGGCGATCGTATCGGGGGGTTTCTGAGAACGGAGAGGTGAGGCACCTTTGAAGAATTGGGATTTTTATTTCATTCTCATTTCGTTGTTTCCGCTGACAATACGGGCCTTAGCAGAAGAAACAACATGAAGATGCTTCGAAATCGTCATCGGCACCAGACTCCTCGTCCAAGGCGTCAACTGAGAAAGCAGGCTGGTTGGGCTCCTTAACAAGCTCAGGCCGGGTGGGAAGCAAATCGATTGCCAGTAAGGATGACGAGGCGGGGCTGCATAACACAAAGGGCATCAGTCAGATGGGCCAGGACGTTCCGTCCAAGAAGGGCTCGCCGGTGTCAAACTAAGTGAGTGGTAGAACGGGGAGTTTCCAGTGACGGTTGGGATACATGTATATGTATATAATCATAATGGTGTGCATAAAGTGATGGGCCATTTTAAGTGACGATGCGTTTGTAGTAATAATGACTTTTATTAAGTATTATGGTAGTATTAGATGTGATGATTTTGTTTCTTATGTTTTTCGAGGAAGAAAAAGGCTCGCTGTGATCATTGAATATATATGCTCATTTCAACATCCTCGAATTTGATATCAGATACGAGTCTCTCACAGTTCCATTTACATAAGAGTTATTGTTCATTGTGAAGACAATTTTTGCACATATTCGTCATTAACCTCTCTCCATCCAATATCACGTAATTTTCTCCAAAAAAGACCAAAAATCAACACCGAGATCATATCGTACCAAGGCCAAGCTTATTAAGTAGATTTTCGCTCCTCAGACGAAGATCCCTTGCCGGTACCAGACTCCTCTTCGGGAAACTTGCGGAACAAATCCGAAATATGATCAAATGGCGCCGTCAGCAAGCCCATGACGGTCTCAAAGGGTGGATGCTCCCCCGCACTCGGATGACTGCGAGTCGGCACAAAGAACTTGGTCCGGCCAAATGACTTGGCCATGCCCTCCGACTCGCCGGCATGCGCCTCTAGTTTCTGCTCCAGGGCGGGCAGATCCCTCTCCTCCTCCTCCTTGATATGTTTCGACAGGGGAACCCAGATACTTTTGAGCTGCGGCACATATCGCGAGTCTGACGCCTTGAGCTGCTGGAAGTCCTTTAATAGTTCTTTGACCTAGATTTTTGTGTAAAATTAGTGTCTTGTTCTGTATCCCCCCCCCGGCCCCCCCCTTTCTTTCTTTCTTTCTTTTTTTTTTTTTGAAAGTGATCAGGTATCGAGGCGTGGCATAATATATAATATGGCTCTGCATGTGCGTGTGTGTATGAGAGAAACTACATATGATTCTTTGTTCCTCACCGTATGATGCTCTTTGCGGTCCGAATCGGCCATCTCCTTGCCCTTTGCGCCCAGATACTTCTCTAGAGCTGGATACACGACTAGTTCCTCGGCGACAGAATGTCTCGCGAGCTCCCAGACGAACTGGTTCCCGTATCGCTCCTGATGGTCGTGGTTGCTCAGGTGATTAACCACCTCATCATAGTATGTCTCCAGCTCGCGATGATCCTTGATAACGGCGCTGCTAATGGTCGACATGGCTGCGATGTGGCGGATAAATTGAAACGGTCTGGCGGTAATCGAATTTACTTGTTTTACAGTTAGGGGGAAGACACGGGGGGCAGCAAGCATTGTTCAACAAGGGAAGAGGCAGAAGGAGTTGTCGGAACAGGTGAGAAGACAGGGACAAGAATGGCTTTTTGCGGGGGCACGCGAGAACTGTGTGCCCCCTTATATACGTGTTTTCCATGTGTGTTACCAGACACTTCTGTGAGGCAGCTGCCTTCGGAATCCACTTCTGGTAGCTGAAGCTGGCGGTTTTTCTTTAGAAAAAAATTCAAAGTCCTGAGCCTACGACGAAAAGAACGATTTCTGGGGCCAATTACGGTCTCGGAATTGGCAATGTGGTGCGTGAGTCCTGACGTTGCGGGTCAGTCACCGTGACGTCTCTGGTGGTGATATTGGAAGAAGGGGGGAATTTTGATAGGCATTTACCTAAACATGTTCCATGTCCTGCGTCGTAAGTTGTAACCGTGACGTGACGGGAAGTGTGTGGCACGTTGCGATTTCCCCTTCATCGTCACTTCTTCTTAACAAATCAAAACAAAGAAGGGCATTTTCTTTTCCTGGGACAGTTTGCTCCGGCGCTTGCGCGGGCATTTGGGAAATTTGGGACCATGTGAAGCACTTGTGAAAGAAACGAAAATCAGGGGAGCACTTTGTCTGGTGCAGAGCTCAGCTTCAAACGTGGCGGTGACGTAGCAAAATAGTCATCCACTGCCAACCTGTTCCTCCAAAGTCGTCTTTTCATTCTCTTGGTTATCTGGCAAGCTTGCCACGATAGTTGATACTTCTATTCGGGGCTGGATAAACAAAAATCGAGAATCAAATAATCAGGTAAAGAAACCAAGAGTCAAAAAGGATTCGGTCGCAGCCATGCAACGAATCGCTGGGACGGCTTTTCGAGGAGGTAAGAGTCGTCTAGTTCGCCGCGGCTTTCTCTCCCAACTCACCCGAGGGATCGAATCTCCGGGGTGTTAAGCGCTCTACTGGCTAATCAAGTCAAGGCATCTCGAACCGCGTATACAATGACTTCAACGTCACCAATTTCAAACCCAGGCTCAAGCTCAAGCTGAAGCTCCCCCTTAATAACTCGGCCGCCATGCGCGCTGCCTTCCATGCGCAGAACCACATCAAAAAGCAGGCATCCAGCTCAGCCCCCTTAGAAACCACGCCCGTGTCCCATCAAGTCGATACCGTCAAAATCACGTCCGAAAAAGAGGATGTCATGCTTGCAAAGCAGCGCCTCAATCGACCCGTGGCACCCCATCTCGAAGTCTACAACATCGACCAAACATACCTGGGCTCCTCGGCGTGGATGCGCATCACGGGCTGTACACTCTCAGGCGTCGCGTACGTCTTCTTCTCGGCATATCTGCTCGTGCCGCTCCTGGGCTGGCACCTCGACAGCGCGGCCTTGGTGAGCGCCTTTGCGGACGTGCCCGTTGCGGTGAGCAGCACAATCAAGTTTTTGCTGGCGTTTCCGTTATCGTTTCACTTCTTCAACGGGTTGAAGCAGCTAGGCTATGATTTCGGTGTTGGCTTTGCAAGGACGACGATTATCAAGGCTGAGTATTTCGTCTGGACGGCGGGTGTGGTTGGAGGTTTGGGACTGACGTTTGGACTGTGATGGTTAGTCTGATATCATGACATAGTGCGGACAGACGGTAGTCTCGAGAGGCGGTTTGCGGTCGATGAGGATGTATTTTGTTGGCGTTACTGCGCGGCTGAAAGGATGATGACGAGTTAAGCTTGTTCTGCCTTTTTTTCCCCCTCGTTTCATGCTGGATTTGAGGACAGTCCATTCTAGGTACATAGATTCCATATGAGGTACTCGCAAATCGGATCGGCGTGGCACCATAAATCGTACACAGTAGTCTCGATTGATAATTCGATTATTGGCCAGTCTGGAAAACGGAGGAAGAAAAGGTGAAAAGCCATGCCATTCGCGGCCCGTGGCAAAAACAATCAATAGTCCTGACACACGCCGAGCGAGGTACATGGATACTTGCCAAAACAAGTAGCGCCACGCGTACTAAGGTCCCAAGTCCCGAGTCCCAAGTCCCAACCATCCATTCCATTCCATCCCATCAATCAATCGCAATTGTCCAACCTACCACCGTCATCGATTCATCAAACCAAGCCTCTTCCGGGCCAAAATCCTCAACCTATCCCCACGCAGTCGTCTGACCACTTCCGTGCATTCAAAATTCAAATCGTCATGAGGAACAAAATCTGCTTTCGTATATATCCCCCCTTGAGAACAGAGCAATAGCACACGTTTTTCTTTTTCCTTTTTAGTTGACTCATTCCTCTCCTCTTTGGAAAACTATTTCAAAGATGCTACATATCGGCTTATATCTTCCGAATCCGGCGTTCTATTCCAACCTCAAAATCCAATCTTGATTTTACCATACCACACCACATCACTTACCTATATCACATCCTGTCCTTTGTCTTGTTGCACGACATATACAGCCGTACCACAAGTCCTACCATACGCAGATATTTGATCATGTACGTCCCCGACATGCAAAAGATGGCTACTGCTGGCTTTGCCCTGGCCGGTCTTCAAATGAGTAAGTGCCTTTAAGGACTTGGTCGATAGATTTCTTTTCCTTTCATGTTCTATACGCCAGTATTTCTTTTCCAGCATAATATATGTTCATCTTCTTTTCTTTGCTGACCTTAAATTGCCATCTTTTCCTCTAGATCTAGCCGGTGACATCGTCTCCAAAGGCTCTGTTCTCGACTACGCCGTGGAGAAGTGCCTGGACAGCGACGGCAACATTCGCTGCACGAAACCCTTCCCCGTTGTCAAAGACGGTTGCTACAGACTGGAGTGGTCTACCGATGGCACATTGTCCCACACCACGGTCGAGGTGCGTGACGTCGGAAGCGGCGAGCTAGTCTACTATCGCGACACGGATGGCGAGTGGAAGCCCGAGAAGGGGGAGCTGGTCTACCTGGACTTCAAGCCCAAGGTATGGAAGACAGGGAACGACACCGTGGATTATAAAGTCAAGAAGTGTGATGAAGAAGCAGAGCTATAGGAATATCGCGGGACTTGTCTGGTCGCCCAGTGGAGGGCGTGACGACTTGTTTCTTCTCTGCTACGACTTATGTACGACTTAGTGTAAAGATTTTAATGCAATAACGTGAACACGCGAGTTTTCCAGAATAGTGCTATTGTCCAAGGCGAGCCGGCGGTACTAAATTACTGGAAATTCCAGCATAAATCCGGCATGAATATAAAAGTCTAGTCAACCATGCGAAACTCTTCTCCACAAAGTACACTTCCCATCAACCTCGCCAACGAAGACGCTAGAGGCCGTTGCCACACCGTTTTGACCCCACGAGCACGACAGTACGATCACGAGACCACTAACCCGGTACATGCACCTAGCATCCCTAGCACCGACCGTTACACAGCCGATCCAAGAACCAAGAACCAAAAGCCAAAATAAAAACCTTAATAAGAGCAACTTGTCAAACCTCACACCCGTGCGGCTCTGTAACGACAGGCGCCGCAATCCTACCGTCTGCACCATCCCTACCGGGCCCTTGGTTTGTAGAGAAACTCAGGCGAATCGAAAGCATGGAGGTTTCTTCTTCTTCTTTTTTTTCTTTTCGAATAGCAGGTCATCAGGCTTACTCCCAATTCTTCTGCCCGGAAGTTCCGCGACAGGAATGCAGTGTGTGAGGGCAAGAGGAGATGTTTATCTTTTTGGGCGCAGTATTAGAAGCAGGATTGGTGGCAGTATATTCCCAACTCCCAAGTGCAGGTACATCAACAGATGTTGTTGGCTGGACCCGCGCCTCGGGCGAAAGACACGAAAGAGAGATTTTCGTAATCTACATTGTTTTTTTCTTAATGCCGCGTTTAAAGCCTTAACTAAAGAGCATTTTCTCCTGATATCTTGTTTTAGTGTCTTGTCGTGATGACTATTGCTATTTGATTCTTCTTATCATTAATCTCATCTTCCTTTTGTTCATGTTTTTTATTCTCTTGTTATTATATTCTCGTTTTGAATTTCATTATGAATTTCATGATAATCTGGTATAATTTGTGTTATTCGTGTGATTCACCATTATTTTCTCGTCACGTCCTCGCTATTCCCTCGCCGCGCGTCCATTTTCCTCTCCAAAGAAGTCTCTCTCCCGATCAACATTCGCCACACCCGTCCCATCATGAAAATAACATCATTTTTGGCTTTCGGCAAGCGCAAAGCTTGGTCCACGACGGATCGTCGGTCGGCCATGAACAAGCGTCCAGGGGCTACAACGGGCAACAAGACACACACACCACGTCTTTTCAGGCTCGCGAAGCATTTGCTTTTTTGGCAAGAGATATGGATAGTGGGTTTATATGTAGATATCGATTCGAGTAACTTGACGAGGTTTTTTGTTCTTTTTCCTTGTTTCTTTTTGAGAATCGACGCTCGAGCATCTTCGAGTTCTATCAGCACGTCAACACTCATATGGACTCTTGGCGACACCGGCAGTCAAACTTCGGTCTAAATCCGCAGCCCAACATGTTTTTTCCATCGCGTCAGGAATCGGGACCGTAACGTCGTCATCGTGTCCGTAGTCGCAATGCAGAGTCGACCAGCGTCTTTAGACTTCCTTAGCCGGGATCTGTCGTTCAAATACTACCTGTCGCCCAAATACTACCTGTCGTCCATTGGTCGTCCACCAACAAAGTCATGTACCCTCTGTCATCTCGATTGATGATAGATACTCTTGGCAAGGCGATATATTGAAATATGGAACAAGATGTAAAAAGACAAAACCCTGCAACAAGGCTGTTTCCTTTGGAGTGGGATGACCTAGTAAGCAGAGGGAATTTCACTTGCTCCGCCCCGCAAACAGATCTATCCAACCAAGGTCGACCGACACCTTCCATGTTGACAGACGATTCTGCGTCTAATTTCGTCTTCGGACTTGGTGGCCGCCGTCGATTCGTGCAAGCTCCGGAGAAGTCTCCGAACCAATCAAAACTCGCCCTTCGTCATGGAATGATAAGTGTGATGGTTTCTTTCTTGATTTTCCCTTTGCCCCTAGTATCTATCTTATGCAAAACTGATGTTCCAAAAGAAACAGCAGAAAAGAAAAAGAAAAAGAAGAGGGAGAGAAGGAGGGACCAAAAAAGGAAATAAGGGGCTCGACTAGTTGGTAAGGTACCGGGCTTTTTCGAGGTCATTGCTCACATGGCGACTGCTAGTAACCTGCCGCGTCCGGTCTGAGGAGATCTGGCATCAGACCACCTTTGGCTCTACGGCGTCACTTCCTTAATCAAAAATGAGCCCGACATTTCACTAGTCTTGCTCTATTTCCTTCTAATCACGGAGGTTTCAACCAATCTCGCATTGGTATGAAGAACAAGCGTCTTTGTTTCGTCTTTCTTCTTCTCCTTCTTTTCAACCTTTTCCATTATCATTCTTCTTCTTCTTCTTCTTCTTCTTCTTCTCTGTCTTCTTCGGTGACGATGACGATGACTATGACAATGACAATGACAATGGTGCCAACTTCATCCCGAACCAGCGACTTAATTCTGTGGATTTGACTTGTAAAAGAGAGCTCGTGGAACGTTATCGTGGCGTTTGGTACTTTCTCCCAGGCCTTTCCTACCCCAGTAGGCAACAAAATCTTCAGGTAGAATCTGCATGGAACCATTGGTCATGGCGAGGGGTGACCCAGCAGTAATCCTCCCCTCTCCACCTCACCCGCGTAATGTATGATCCAGTGGAAAGGGCATCGGCGATCTCTCCTCTAAATCGTATTGATTCCCGGGGTTGCCTCTCCAAAACAAACTCCGTCGCGCAGTGTTGTCCCGGCTTGTCAAGTAGGTACCGAATCAGTCATGGAGCAGAGCTTCCGGCGGCTGCTGCCCAGGTCTGCAAGTCCCCTGACCAACTGCGATGAGGGTGATGGTGATCGGTCCGTGGCGGAAGGAAGCAGTAATTGGGGAGCCACATCATCAGCAACTGGACGACGACTATCCAGGTCTGTCAGAGCCGCTTGTGAATCGTGTCGCCGCCAGAAGTGCAAGGTATGCAGCCCCAATACTTTTCCCCATCACTCGCTCCCACTTTCCACCCCCCTTGCCCCCCTCATTTTCTTTTCTTTTCTTTTTTGACTGTTTTCTTGGCTTTCATGAGATAAAATGCCTCTTTTTGTTTGCATCCTCTACCATTGAACGACATTCTAAGCCTCTAATGGCACATCTGTTCTTCTTCAGTGTGATGGGACACGGCCATCATGCTCCCACTGCCTCCGCCAACGAACAGAATGCACCTATATCACCGACTCCGGAGAGACACGCTTCTCAGCTCTGAGAAGAAAGTACAGCTCGCAGGAGGAAGAACTGGACTCTTTGAAGAAGCTCCTCCACCGTATTCGAGTTAGCTCTCCCGAGGAAGTGGACAAAATCGTCCTCCATATCCGGTCGTATGAGGACCCGATCGAAGCCTTCAACAGCTATTTTTCTTCAACCGAGGGCCAAGAAGGTCATCCTCTCGCTGCCCAGGCGAGACAAGAGACGGAAGGACTATCGGAGCTTCATATCGATCCTCAGCTTAGTTCCATGTCGGAAGCGTGGCATACTCTCGGCATCTCCATCCCTGCCGACACCTTTGTTTGGACCTCGGTCGCTCCTCGCGATGTCGTTCATCATCTGATCTCTCAGTACTTCATTCTCGAGCGGCCGGTACTTATGCCTTCTATCCACTATCAGAGTTTTACCGACGAACTGAACAAGGGAGATACGAACAACGAGAATTACTGCTCCGACCTCCTTGTGAATGCCATTTGTGCACATCAATGCGTTTGTGCCTCGGCCCCACCCCTCTTCTTCACATATCTGTACCTCATCATATATCTTCTTGCTTTTCTGTCTTGTTGTAAATTTCTGGTAACAGCCTGGTCACAGCGTTATCCAAGATACTCCTTGCCTTTTTTTCATACTCCTCCTCTTTCCATGATGAGTGGATTGTTGGTATTCCCATCTCATTCCTGATTTGCTAACCAGTTCATTCAACGCGGTCTAGTTTCTTTCACAAGAATATACCCAGAGCTCGGATTCTCCACGGGACCTGGGCCGTAAATTTCTGAATGAGTGTTATAGACTGCTTCAATTGAGAAGTGGTCGAGTCACTCTGCCGACTGCGCAGGCGATGACATTGATTTACCAAGCTGAGCTAGCCGGGCAGGTTTTCAATATTTCACCTAGTGTGTGACTATTCAAAGGACGAAACCGTCTGAGAAGAAAAAAGCGCAAGCCAAGACGCATCATGTGCCCAGAGAGGCAAAACTGCTGATGGCATGTTGAGCGATTTTGGATTTGGAATCGAGGGCTTCGCTTGGGGAAAGAAACCCCGAAAAAAGGAAGAAATAAAGAACAAAGTCTGGTGTTTGAATGTTGAGGGTCTGTGCTGCGTTTGTGACATGGTGTCTGATCTGCTGCTGCTCGGCTGATAATCAAGACCCTTTGCGAACATGATGCGTACTGGCCTAGCTTGGATAAAAGGCTGGGAATTGCAAAGGGATGGTGGTCACATGGCCGGTTGTGAACAAACAAACAAACAAGCAAGCAAGCAAGCAAGCGAAGAGAAATGGTCGACTGGAAAGAAGATGAAGAAGGAGCGGAGGCAAAGGAAGTTTTCTTGGAAGAGGAGAGGGCGGGTGGGGTCTTTTCAAATTTCCACAGTCCGCGTATATGAATCTCAAACCGGACATCAGACGTTTCCAATTACTAATTTGTACTTCACGATTGCGAGCAAACAATGTCTAGTTTCTGCATCTCATTACTCCCAAACCACTGCTAGGCATCACTCCCAGACACGGCCAGATGCCAGGATGACAGCGCGGTTGAACTGACGACGGCATCCAGGCCGTTTGGCAAAGTTAAGAACTGGGACGGCCGGACAAACAAGTCGTGGCAATCGTGGCTTGTGGACGGATTGAACTTTTTCCCCTTCGAGAATATCCCATGAGCATGAGCTCAACATGATGTAATGCATTTCCTTCTCGGTTGTATTGAGAACATCTCTTGATCGGCATTATGCTCAACCACCAAGTCCCGTCGACTTCGCATGACGGATCCCTTTTCTTCCACGTGGCCCGTCTGCATTTCAGGTCGAAACGTTGCACCCTTGTCGTTGTCGGCTGACGGGCCGTGGGAGTCGGGCACCCCAAAATGAAGGATGAATTAATGCGGCTGGGATCTGTTTCGTGCAGGAGTCTGGGGTTCGGAGCGTAGACAGGCTTTTTCGTTGTTAGATGAAGATGTATTGCCGCGCGTGTGCCTCTGAATATGCTTTCTTCCTGTGAATATGTACGTATAATACATTTTGAATAGTCTGTGAGGTTGTCAATGACTGTCAGCTTCTTTGGCAGCGCGAAAACGATGAGCTTCTTAGTACAAGACGCACAAAGATGAAAGCCTCGAACTAGCAGATGTAGAGCCGAGACACGACGAAGGACAGATTGAAGATGCAACGAAGCATGAAGCACGAAGCACGGGCACATTCGGGACGTCAGAAACGGGGTATAGTGATGTTTTACTGCCTGTTCTATTTACTTGTCTTCCGAGCTATTTCAGCGGTTCAGTGACAATATCATGGCATGTGGTCAGTTGTGGTCGTTCCAGGACAGAAAGCCGCAACATATATGTATATGTATATATATATATATATATATATATATATATATATATAAATAGAATATATAAATATACATATACGAACTTATTGTGTGCACGGTTAGATCCAAGGCTAGCCCTTTGTTCTTCACTCAGTTCGTTTCCTATTACGTCATGCTACAGCTTGGTATCATTAGCGGAAAGTCACCATCTTGGACTTCGATGACAGCGACGCTCCGTGATGTGTGGTCTTCGGAATGAATTCAAGGGGGAATCCCGTTTTTTTTTTTTTGCCTTCGATTGCAAATATCGTCAGTTGCTGGTAGGCAGCGTACGTCGTACATACACCTACTGTACATAGTACATTGTATGTATGTCAGCAATATCAACCACAGCAGCGTACATACACCTACTGTACATAGTACATTGTATGTATGTCAGCAATATCAACCACAGCAGCGTACATACACCTACTGTACATAGTACATTGTATTATGTATGTCAGCAATATCAACCACAGCAGGCGCCCAGTGGGCCGCACTTTACCAGACTCCCTGGGACTATCTCCTATCCGGTACACGCCCCTCTCTGCCCCCCTCCTTAGCAGCCCAGCGTACGCCATGCCACGTGTGCCTGCTGTTAGGGACTGCGGCTAGGATAGCGCTTCGTCTGTACGTAGATACTCGCCGTCCACCCCAGAAAAGGGATGGTGGCTGGAATAGTGGCTTTGGTATCATGATTCCCCGCAGGTCGCATAATTGGCTCAAAACCCTCCATCATATACATATGTATGTACATACATATGTACGTATGTAGATGTGTAGAATCACGCATAGGTCGAAGCGAATGCCCGAGACTTTTATTTTCTTGCACCAAAACAACGCTCGGGCGACTGGAAAGATGCTCGGAACTGCCGGACCCTACCGTGTCTGCTGCACTGTGCACGATACCCGTCACCCGTCACCCGCCGTCCTGCCTACCCTACCTGCCTATCACGGGCCGTGCCCTTGGCTCAGCGACGCCTGGCCTCTTTTCCTCAACCGCGTCTGGTCCAGTCCAACAAGAGCTGCATTCCACAGTTACAGTCACACGATACGACACGCCACGCCCGCAAGTGCAACAGCATCACCGGCATCATTGTGCAAGAAACGTGGGCTGCTCGGCTTATCAATCTGCAGCGATTCGCTTCTCGCCTCCCCATCAGCTTGAACGTCCGAACCTCTGAACCAACCACACAAAATGAAGCACCCCTCCCACCCATACTATCCCTCAACGGCCTCCATCCCTACTTACCAACCCAATGCGTCCTCCTTGCCTAGCGTGCTCATCACCTTTGCCGCCATCGTAGCCGTCGTGACCGGCGTGGCATACTGGCAAGCGACACGGAGTCGGCTTCATCTCCAGGCTCTGGACAAGTGTGCTGTGGTGTGGTTCGCCTTATGTTTGTGTTTTTTTCTTCTTCTTCTTTTTTGTTTTTCAATCATTTCTCTGCGTCTCCAACGTCTATATCCCTGCCTTTCTCTCATGGATAACATGTCATCAGACTAACTGATTTACAATTCACAATTCCTTTCTCTATCTAAGGCGGTTTCTTACACGTCTGCTTCGAAGGTACCACTCTCCGTGTCTCTGTTTGCGTGCCCTGCGCCATATGGCCTGCCTTGAAAAGGAAGAGGAAGAAGAAACTGACTATAGGGTCCAACATAGGCTACTTTGTATACAACCGCACCACCATTGCCCAGCAGCAAACCATTTTTGCGCAGCTCTGGAAGGAATACGCCCTTTCCGACTCGCGGTACCTGACGCTGGACGTCTTTACCGTCTGCATTGAATTTATTACCGTGGTAAGAATCTCGAGGAAAGACGTGTCAGGAATTACATGGATACCAACGTAGGAGAAACCGCTTCTAAAACTACCTTGTTCTCAAAGTTTGCCTGGGGTCCCCTCTGCTGGCTCACCCTTTTCGCCATCCTCAGAGGCTCCCCTTTCCGGCACATCCTGCAGGTTATCGTCTGCACGGCGCATCTCTACGGCGTGGCGCTCTACTACGGTACTAATTGGGGCGATTATCGCGCCTCGGGCGTGTCGTACAGCCGCCCCGAGGTGCTGTACTACTGGGTTTACTATATTGGGCTAAATGCTCCGTGGGCAGTGATGCCGATTGGTACGTTCTCCTTTTTATTCCTTTTCATTTTGGTTTTTTTTCTTTTCTATCTTTTTTTCAGCATCGTTTTCCTTTTTTCACTTTCGCTCTCTTGCGGAAGATAGAAGACCGCCGGATTTCTGGACATACATATACCTGGAGACAGCATTTATACCCTTCTATTTATATCTTCTTGTATATCGACCTATCTATTTCACACAAATTTCACACAAACATACGCACATGTATATATACATATTGTATGTATGTACACATATGCCCCTAGAACTAACTCAGCCATAAACTCGCCATCTAGTCCTCCTCCTCGACAGTTCCCAGCAAACGGCCACGGCATTCCGCGCCCTTCATGCACAGCAGGTGACGTACAAGACACAATAAAAAAGACACCACTCTTCTCACCGCTTTTTTCTATGATTCTGAACCACAAGGTAGCCGCTCAGTGAGCTTTCCTTTTACTCCATAATAAAGGAAGACAGAAAAAGAAAAAGAAAAAGAAAACAAGTCCAAAACCAAATGCTGCAGATAACACCATGAACAAGGGCAAATAGGGACTTCTAACACGCAGTAGAATTGTGTCCCTTTTTTTCTGTCCTTTTCTTTTTCTTTATTTTTTCCTTAAAAAAATAGAACGTTACACATGTCCTTTCTCTTGTAGCCCCTTTCCAACCATTCTGTATCACGTATCTTCCTTTTGATACTATTTAGCACGTGATCAAAGCAAGCTGAACCACCCCCCCTCCCCCCTTTCCCTTTCTAGTCTTATCCTTGTCCATTCTGATGTCACCTCAACTGCATCAAGTTTAATAATTCAGTTATCTTCATCTCAAATGTAGATGATGGTGAACGAATTTTTCGCAGAGCGAGCCGTAATGTTTTAGACTACCTGATGTACGCGACTACCATGACGGTCTCGAGCCGTGCAACAGGGACCAGTCAAAGGAAGTACACCACTCCAATCCACGCAGATCAGAGCAGAACGAAATCCCCGTAGAGCAAGAAAAGGAAAGAAGGGGGTCGGAGAGGGAAAAAAACGAAGAAGAATTGAAGAGGGTAAAGAACCGAAATATGCGGAGCAGAAAGAAGGAGAAGGGAGCGGGATTCCACGTTGCAGATGCAACGGCAAAGAAATGGATGTGGAGATCACATAGGTCAGAATTTCACACTCATGTGTTTCAGAATGGCCACCCGCGGCGAATCTCTGCTCTGGTATACAAGAAAGCGTTCGCCCAGGTACAGTCTCTGGAAGTGACTTCTCTGGAAAAGACTGAGAATGCCATCTCGCTGCGGAGTGACCGCCCTTGACATCAGCCTCCACAGCAACAGACTTGGGTGGCGGGACGATGTCCCATGGCGGACAAGCTGCTCGCGTAGATTGCCGAAAGAGCAGAGGCCCGATCTCACCATGATCTCAGGCGTGCTTGAATAGCCTTGACCCGTCACCGAGGCCGTGGACGAGGCATTTGATGCTGCTGGGAAACTAAAATCAAGAAGAAGACGAGGGCTGGGAAAGTGCAGGTTACCTCCCTTTACGCATTTCGAAGGCTGTTCCCCTACCGTCCTTCCAGTCACGCACACATACGTATATACATACATACTTATGCGATACAGATTCTTCAAAAGACGTTGCTATCCGAGGTGTGTTCAAAACAACTAAACTCAGTAGATGTGCGACGATACGGGCCCTGCAGATCAGGCAGCACGGGTTTCCTATTCTTATGTTTGCCATAGGATTATATATATATATATATATATATATATATGTATATATGTATGTATATATATATGTATATATGTATGTATATATGTATGTATATATGTATGTATATATGTATGTATATATGTATGTATATATGTATGTATATATATATGTATGTATATATATATAGTGGGATAATATAAGTATTTAGATAGGTAGAGGTATCTTAAAAAAATTTATCTAGTTAACCTAGTAATCTTAAAAGTAAAGTAAGTAAAAAAACTAATAATAAAGCTAAAAAAAAAAACCTTATAAAGTAATAAAAAATATAAAGCTAGGATATACTATATAGTATATAGTATATATTATCTTTATCTTTATTTTTATTATTATTATTATTATTATTTTCTATTTATTTTTATTCCTATACACTAACTAGCTAAATTTGAGATACCTACTGTGAGGAGCCTTACAATGCATATGCATCACAGCCTTACACATATATAACCATTAAGCAATGACCTTACACATAACCTACTATAATAGCTATATATATAACTTGCTTATACTTTACTATAAACTATATAGAGCATAGCTATTACTATATATAACTTAGAGGAGGTAAGCTTTAATTAATATACTATATACCTATTACCTTTACTTAGCTACTTTAGTTCTAATAATTCTAAAGCTTCTTTATAGCTACTTAAAGATAATATAGTATTAATTACCTAAAAAATAGCTATAGTATTATAAAATAAAGATACTAACTCCTTTATAATAAAGGCACTTACTATCCTTATACTAAATACCTATAATTTATTTAAAGAAGTATAGGCTATTAAGAAGTAAATTACTTAGCTATAAAAGCTTTAATAGCTTTAAGCTTAAAAAGAGAACCTTCTTTATATTTTAGGTAATAATAATCCTAAGATATTTAAAAGAAAAGCTAGGTAAACCTTAAATACTTTATTTAATAGTAATAAAAGTAAGGTAAAGGTTAAGAATATTACCCTACTAATATACCTTATAAACTTTTAAAAGTATAAAATATAAATTAATAACCTAACCTATACCTTTAATAAAATATAATATAAATACTACTAAGACTATTAAAAGATCCTATTTACTCTTAACTATATATACTAAGCCTATTAGGTAAAATAGAACTATTTCCTTAATAAATAATAGAAAAATTACTAATAAAAACTTAAAAATAACTAGATAGCTTTCTAAGACTAGACCTTAACCCTACTTAGAGACTTAGCTAATTAAGAGGCCTAAATTACTATAATAATAAAAAATACTAAGTAATATAAAGACTAAAGCTTTATTAACTTTAGTATTTACCTTAACTTACTAAAGAAATATCTTAAAAGAGCTAATAAAAAGAGCTAGGCTTTTTTATTTTTTACTAAGCTTTAGCCTAACTTATAGAACTATATTAACCTATATATATTTATTATAAGGAAGATATAAGAAGAAGTTATATAGTTAGCTTAGCGCTTTTAAAATATAATACTAAGGAGATATAAGTAAAAAGCATTTACTTTTTATAAAAGTAATACTAAGACCCTTTATACTAACTATAACTAATTACTAAAAAATACTTTATAGAATAATATAATATTAATAATATAACCTTTTATTTCTATACTTAATAATAACCCTATAGGCTAGCTAAAAAGATACTATAACTATAGTAAAATAAAATATATTTACTTTAACTATAATTAATCCTAGAAACCTTACCTTAATAGCTAGGGAAATAATCCTTAGTAAAAGTAGTAGCCCTTATCTTTACTAATTATATATAAGTTTAAACTAAGTAATATTTCTATATCTCTATTATTACTTATAGCTAAACTAATACTAAAATATTAGTAAATTTTAATACTTATACTAAAGTAAATATTATAAGTATTAAATATACTTAGTAATAAGGCTTTAATAGAGTTAATATAAGTAGTATTAAACTTAAGGTAATTAGTAACCTAACTATTCTATAATATAGTATATATTATATACCTATTAGTATTACTAACTCTAGGTAATAAAAGAGAAGACTATTATTAACCTATATTATTATTAATAGGGACCTAAAAATAGGGAGAAGCCCTATATTAATTAGTATATATATACTAGTAGAAGAATAAATATACTTTAATCTTTTCTACTAATATTAGTAGTTTAAAATATAAAAGACTAGCTTTTTATTAGCTAATTCCTACTACTTTAAGAAGGAAAACTAATATACTATAGTTATTTTTACTATTTATAGTATATAGAAAAATAAGCTTATTACCTTAGGAAATAAAGAATAGGTAAAAGCCTATGCCTTTATAGGTTACCTCCCTATAGAACTATAAGACTTTCTTAATATATTTAAATTTAAAAAAGTAAGTATACTACTAAAGTAAAAAAATACTAACTATACTATTAATTTAGTGCTAGGCACTACCCCTTTTTATAGCCTTATTTACTCTTTATTATAGAATAAGCTATAAATATTATATAAATACCTTAAGAAAAACCTAATAAATAGCTATATAAAACCCTTTAAAAGTTTAGTAAGTATACTTATTATATTTATTCTAAAGAAAGATAGTACTCTATAACTATATATAAACTATAAAGGTATTAATAAAATAATACTAAAGAATTGCTATACTTTATTCTTTATCTTAGAGATCCTTAATAGATATTAAAGTGCTATATTCTTTATAAAGATTAATATTAAAGATACTTATTACTATATTTAAATTAAAGAGAGTAATAAGTAAAAAATAGTATTTTACTTATAATATAGCTACTTTAAATATTTAGTTATACTATTTAGTTTTATTAATATACTTACTATATTCTAAAGCTATATTTATTAAGCACTATATAGCCTCTTAAATATAATTTATATAGTATATCTAAATAATATCCTTATATTCTTAAAGACTAAAGAAGAGTACACTATATATATTAAGTAAGTCCTTAAGTATATATAAAGCATAGAGCTTTATACTAAGCTATTAAAGTGCTTCTTTTACTAAAAGTCTATTAAATTCCTTAGGTTTATTCTATTTATTAATAGTATTATAATAAATAAAAAGTAAGTAAAATCTATTAGAAATTAAAAGAAGCTAGTATATTTTTAAGATATATAAGTATTCCTTAGATTTTATAATTTCTATAAATAGTTTATATACTAATACTCTACCCTTACTATCTCTCTTAATATACTTATAAAAGGTAGCTAAAAGAGTATTTAAAAAGGCTAGTTTTACTTTAATAATAATAAGAAATAGGCATTTTACTAATTTAAAGCTACCTTTTAGGAGGCGCCTTTCTTATAATATTATAGTCTAGGGTCCCCTATATATATTAAGATTAATGCCTTTACTTTTATAATAGCTAGCATTATCTTATAACCTAATAATAATAGCTACTATTACTTAGTTACCTTTTAGTCTTAAAAGTTTACTAATATAGAATATAACTATAATATAGTAAATTAAGAACTATTTACTATTATTAAGTTATTTAAATACTAGTAATATTATATTAAGGATATAACTATATTAGTTAAGATACTCTTAAACTATTATAATTTATAAATATTTATAAGCTAAGTAAGACTTAATAGAAAATAAGTAAAATAGTATATATTTCTTAGCCTATTTAATTTTATTATTAAGTATTAAGTAGGTAAGAGTAACCTTACTAATATACTATTAAAATAGCTAGATTATAAGGGTAAAGCACTAATAAATATTAAGTTACTACTAAACTTAAAAATAAAAATAGCGCTTAATAAAGTAACTAAACTAGTATAAAAATATACTAAAAAGCATAGTAAATAGCCTTTAAAAGTTAAAATAACTCTAGTTAGTAAGTTAAAACCTATTATAAAAGGCTTAATTTCTTTTAATACTAAATAAGTAACTAGAATATTAGTAGGAGAGGGAATAGAATTAAGTAAATTTATAGCTAAAATAGCTTATATTTAAACTATAGGGAGGTATATTATTTAGAGGACCCTTAAGGTACTAAACCTCTATAACTTTAGTATATAGAACCCTTTCTCTAAATTACTTAAGGAAGTATAAAAGTAGGACTTAACTCTTACTTATACTATAGAATTAGTAAGTAAAAGGGAAAAGGCTAGAATATAGTAATATAATATAGAAGGTCTCCTATTATATAAAGAATAGGTAGTTATTTCTTTAGAGCCTATTTTATAATAGAAGCTTCTCTAGCTATACTATAATAACTTAATTACTAGTTATTTTAGAATATATAAAATACTTAAATTACTATAATATAATTTTTACTAGCTAGGTATAAAGTAAGTAATAATAAATTATATTATAAGTTATAGTATATACTAGTAAGTAGTTACTAAGAGGTATAAGCTATATAGTTATTTAGAATTGCTACTAATTCTATAGTAACTAATAGTTAAATTATTAATAGACTTTATTATAGAATTGCCTAAAGTCCTTAAAGGAGATTGTATAGTTAATGCAATCCTAGTGATTATAGACCGTTTCACTAACGCATTCTAGAGCAACCTTTGCTATCTTTCTAAGATAAAGAGGAGGCTATTAATAGTATTTTACTTATAAACTAATAGTTAAATAGAGAGAATAAACTAGGTCCTAGAGCATTACCTTTAATGCTTTATTAGGGATAATTAACTAACTTAGCTAAAGCTACTACTAGTAGTATAGTTTATATATAATAATATAGTAAATAAAATAATAGG